>JAECUM010093488.1:0-11570 GCA_016617855.1 Megalonaias nervosa | reverse complement strand
CCTAGTGTCAGGATAATGTGACTGGGTGGGACATCATGCCACATGTCTGCGGCATGATGCCCCAGTGCTAAACATCACTCTAAACTGTCACACCGCTGACATCGTAGCGATATGACTGAAAAATTGTTAAAGCTACGTTAAAAATCTAAATCACACACGCACACACATACACATATATTTGTCTGATGGAAATGTCTTCAGTAGCGAAAACACTAAAGTCTGAACAAAGAAACAAGGTTAGTGAGTTACATTTTACCTTGCTTGACTATGTGTTAGAGGGCTTGCTATTAACAGAGCTGTGTTTTTATGAAGGTAACTGAATTATACATGCAAATTGCACATCAATGCAATGCTAAAGACAAATGATGTCACATTATGTAAAAATGTACTCTTTTAGGACAAATATTTCCAATGAATTTGTATTGTCCACTTTGTGTGTACTCTTTCTTGATGGCTTAGACTGATTTGTAAAACATATTGTGCAGAAAATATAACATATATTCTGTTAACTAATTAACTTTCATTCAGACTTTTTGGGCTAATTATGGCTTTAGTTCTACAATATTATTCCTGGATCGAAAATAAATTTGTTGCGTGTTTAGTGTTTGCATTAAATGCAGGCTTGTATATCCCCATTTATTGCATGACCTTCTTCCTAGATCAACTTTAAACATGCCTTGAATTCACATTTAGTCAATTTGTCGACCGCACGCACCTTAATCTCTGTCCCACCGAAGCACATAGAAACTTATATTGACTTATCCCTCCTTGAATCAAGCCTAGGGCACCCGCCATCACGAAAGTCGACACTCAGTTTTCCTATGTATTTGCATACATCTGTGTACTTGGGACCTTTTTCTTCTGACGTATAGATATATACCTCGGCACTCATCTGTCCCCTCTCGTCCACGCAGTAATCTACTGGTTTCGTCCACTCGTTGATTTTGACCTCTTCCCCTCTTTCTATGTGTGTCTGAAAAATATTTCTCACATAGAACTTCCCATCTGGTGCTTCGAATTTGTATTGCTCGTCATATTTTTCCGGCACGAAATCCACGGTCATGCCAACTCCATACGTGTGACGGAGCACTCTTGATGTCATAATGTTCGGATTATGACCAAAGAGAACGGCTCCTCCGAGCACGGTCAGTTCTGGATTTTGGGGTCTGACCACGGGTATGCGGAGGTCCTCAAGACCAGCTCTCACTCGTGTTGTCACCAGGTTTGATTGAGCGAAGCTTCCGACCAAAATTACAGCATCAATACGATCAGGAGTCGATGACTGTCTATGCGCGTTTTTCACCTTATTCAGTATCCCCGATATTGTATCTTCAAAGAATTCTTTTATCAGATCGATGTCAAAACTAAGTCTACTGCCTGCGAAATTAACCCTTCCTTTGAGGTGACCTGTTAGCTGACTGAGAATTTCATTCACTTTCCGACCAGAGGATCTTCTTTCCCAGATTTCCTTCAGCGTGGGTGGTAATCTTATGCAGACAGTTTTTCTCAAATCCTCTCCCACCTCTCTTTTCCTAAGCTCAATTTCCATATTGAGGTCGTGCTCGTCTTGCCTCGCGTTGGTGGCAAATTCTTCCCATATATGCACTCCAATGATATCATGCAGTAATGAAATGAATTTCTCATTGACTTTCATTCCACCAGAGTCGTCGCCGTTTGACTCGAAAACTTGCTTCATTGAACCATCCATTTCAATCTTCACAGTCGTTATATCTACTGTTCCACCTAGGAAAGCAATACAATGAATGAATTTGCGTTTATTAGAGAAGTTAAAAGAATTATATTGGTGATGAAGAAGATAAATAGTGAAAACATTCTTATAACAAAACAACAAAATCAGTGATTGCAAATGAATAAAGTTGGTAAATTTGTGTCCCAAGCCCTCAGTTGTGATGTCACAATTATTCTGTAACCATTCAACTAAGGAACTCACTTTGAACTTAGACTTGATTGTAGTTACATGGCAGGCAAAGAAGGTTATAACGTCTGTCCGTGTCACCGTGGTCTACAAGTTATATCTATACTTGTGGTTAACTTAATATTCTGTAGCAGTGATACACGTGCATGCCTTGTTGAATTCCTTTATCTAAAATGTAGATACAATACAGAAACCCCATTTTTTACCAGTAACTTTACTCGTAAATAACAAGTATAGGATCTAAAATACCCACTAGTAGTGCATCAATGGGCATTACCCAATAATAAATGGCGATAAATGTTACGAGCAGAATGTAAACAAAAGATCAAACTGACCTGTAACTTTAGTCTGCACAGTTAGAGTTGGAAGACAGTAATCAAGACAACTATGTGGACCTGTTAACTTGAAAATAATACAATGAATGCAATAATAACACATTCCCTTGCAGTAACTGATAAGTTCACCACGTGTCATTGTGCTGTAGTAACAGAGTAGAAAAGAAGAAAAGGCCAGTAACATCGGTCAGTGACTTTGACATTGAAGATATGACCTTCACCTGTGATATATGCGACTCCTTATTTCGACTTAAAACCCTACGTGTCAAAAATATGGCAGTCGACGTTGAAAAACTCTTGAGTGAATTAGAGAAGAAAAATAATGATGCAAGAAGACATTGATCCTGAATATAAGTCCCAATATGATCTTTGTGACAAAACCATGCATGATGATAAGTCAGTATATCGGCTTTCACTAATTTGTACAAAACGGTTTTACAGTTAGAGAGAGGAAACAAAGGTGTTACTGAAAAACGGACGATGGACGAACAGGCGCACGAACGGACCAGCGGGAGCGCGATTCATATTGTCCTCACTTGTTGCGAAAACGCGGTAGACAATAATCACTAGCAGTAGGGTTTGTGTGATAAGACCAAATATAGGTGACACGCTCACCGCCCTCCATGTCAGCCATCGCTCTTTCAGACAATACAAAATGGACATACTCATACTTGCTAAAACTTTCCAACATGCATGTCTGAAATAAAGATATTCATAATTCATATATTGAGTAGTTTCTCTAGAGACATAAGGAACGGCGCCCCCCCCCCCCGCCCTGCCTGGGTCTCTTGAGAAATATTCCCCTCTCCATGAGGCAGGCTCAAACTGAGAGCTTTATAATACAGTCCTGTAGCTCACTCACTCTGAAATGAAGTGAGAGTTTTACCATGCAGTCCTGCCACTTACTCATTTTAAAATGAAGTTAAACTGAGGAACAACTACACGTGAAAAGGCCTTTTTCATATCAATGGTGAAATATGTTTGTTGCAAAAATACACGTTTCTGGTTATTTAATTAAAGGACATATCTGTGCAGGGACGAGGATAGGGAAAGGGGTTCTTCTGGTAATGATTAGTCCTTCGCTCATTTTGGTCATCACGTTTCAGTCTTTTCGGTAGAACACTTTGGTCACAGAAAGACGCAAACAGCGTTGTCATGGAAATGGAAAAAATATATATTCTGCTGCATACACGCAGAATGTTCAAAACTGGTTGAATACGTGATGAAAATGCTGAAGGTTATTGCATCACTAGTATATTATTAATAGAATGAATATTGCATCAGTCAGATGTTTATTCGCCTATCAAGTAATGTTTTAGTTTTAGACGCAAATAATATTTATTAGGCTTTTGCCTGTTGTAATGTCAATTGAGCCGTACACAAAATTTTACTTTATTTTTTATTTTGGCATGTTTCTTTACTACGAAAAACTACGAAGCTCTTCAAAAGTGACCATCCATTATTTTTATCTTTTTTTTTTTTTATAAAGCTATGACCTTAACAGTATTTTATATTTGAAAAAGCTACCGTGTTTTAGGTAAAGCCTACTTAATCTTATTTTACAACCCATGGCATCGCATGCTTACAATACGGCGGCGCAGTTGGTGTTTGCATTTCGTTCTTATTGGAAACGTATCTCTCCGACTGAGAACACTCATCTGCTCCTTCGCGGCATATTACTTTGTTTGTTTCCACTTCATCAAGTATGTCTTAGGCAATGCAACCCGTATTTCATTTTCATGGCTTTTGCATATTTATCGACTTCATCTAGTATAAGCTTGAACTAATCTTCGAAGATAGCGTTGTATCGTATCACATATATGTGGTCTTGGATTGTATTGAGCTTTAATTTGACCAAACGCAGATTTCGTGGTATTTAGCTTTTATGGATAATAGCTTGTTGATAAACTTTCTGGCAAAAGAAATCAGACCACGGCTTAATACTGCGATATCAAGGGCGATCGCTTTGGTGATAGCATTGATTATTTGCAATAGTTGAATCCACGCCACCGGTGCTCAGAGACAGAACCGTCAGACTGTTATCAACAATATACCCCGCATTTATCGGACGCTTGTAATTTTTGTATAGACCATGCCGTTGTTCAGTCTATGTAAGAAGGGAGGTTTCGGTCTAGCTGATCGATTTTAGGCGAAAACCGCATGGGTTTTTGGTGTTTTGGTAAAGCGAAATTATACTTCTTCTGTGTGCAGCATGATATGAATATTTAACTGAGCTGGAGAAATAGGAGGTTATCTCCTCTGCCAACACCCTCTTGTGACCTGTTGCCGTGCCTCATTGGCAAAACGGCTGTGGTATAACAGAATGCGTCCGTTCCCTTGCTATCACTAGATCTGAAAATAGCACGGTCTTAACACAGTTTGCAGTTCTGCCTGATTACTGTTATGCGACAGAATGTGATTATTTAAAATACAACTTTTTGTTTTATTTTCTTTCTTGTATTTTATGCTGCTGAAACGAGTGCTAGAAGATTCTAAATACCTTAAAGGAAAGTTTATAGCTGTGGGTGCTTGGCCTAATACCACGGCATCATTGCAGTAGCATTAGCACCGAAGACATCTTGGCAGTTAATTCGTAATCAATCCTAACTGGTCGCGAGTATGCTTCCGATGTTCTGGGTGACCCCAATATCCTATACGTACGATGGTTAGATCTTGCGCCACTTGTGGGTTGATGTTGAGACCCTTCTAGCACCGGAATGTAACTCCAGCGCTAAACATAGACGTAAAGTTAGTTGCTAAGCTGTCGATGCTGTTGACTGAGATGTTAGATGAGACGACGGACTGGTTACTCTTATCATTATATAGCCGTAGGACTCCATTTACAAGGATTAAAAGTTTTGTCCATCTTCCGCCAACATGATTTCTTTGGAGGTTAATGAAGTTAAATCGGCTGTATGGAACAGTGATAGAGTCTTTACTATTGGTGAGGATTAAACCTTCAACATTTTAAACGTTTTTCGTTGAATCTCAGCAATAGTAACCAGACGCATTTATTTGCGTAATTCCGCTGAGCGACTTGATACAAACGAATGTTAAGTACTAGTTCTTTATGAGAGTACTAGTACGCTGGTTGTGCTTGCAATGTCCACCACGCGACCGAAGGTTTCAACATCTGGAGCAACATTTTTGGCCTCAAAGGCGTTTTGCAGTGCGACTAGTAAAGATGTCTCTTACCACTTAAACTCGCATTGTGCTTATTATCATTGGTTCTCACGGGTCTAGTAAGGGTTTTTATATCGAGGGCGGATCCTGCACTCCAGGATATCTAATGGCAATTGTTTCTCAGCTAAAATACGTATCAAGAGCTCCTCTGTGTTGTCTTCACGTAGTCTACGCCACAGCGGTCTTCCATAGGAGAAAGTACAAGTATCCCCTCTAGACTCCCTACTTACAGGAATGACTTGCAGTGGAGTACTGTTTTTCTCAATCATGAATAATTGCAGTTGTGTTTATTAATTGAGGTGGACATTATGTACCGGTACGTTGATACAGACTAGAGTATCGGCTGTCTTGTGTTTGTGTGTGTGTGCGTGTATGTTTGTGTGCGTGTGTGTTTGTTTGTGTGTGTGTGTGTGTGTGTGTGTGTGTGTGTGTGTGTGTGTGTGTCAGCCAGCTATGTAAAATCCTGGTTCTTTGAATCCGAATATGGGCGGGGTGCGGACATCTTTAGACAGCTGACAATTTCAGTAATTGAACGTTTTGCTGAACCGCCTGGTCACCACCATGTAGTCCACAGGCATTAATAGCGACATGTGTTACCTGTCGAGTGTATCCATACCTCATCTGGAATGTCAATGCCTTCTGGTTGGGGTCCGGTTCACAACAGCTCTGCTTTTGCCAGACGCAGCCAAAATGTTGAATTACCCAAGTCTTCATTAAATAGCTCAGAGCTTGATATGGATATTAGGACAAGGTTGCAACACTTCAAGAGCCACCTGCCTAGTTAGAGAATTAATAAAATATAGATTATGTAACAATGGTTCCACCACATTTATTTAACTATTAATACAAAATATGGGATTAGTGGTGTCGATTGTTGATAACGAGAGAGTACATATACAATAAATGTTAATTTGCCCAAGAGGGTTTGTGACGAAGCATGCTTCCTACCAAACCAAATTTATGGACAAAAAACATATTCGGATGCATTTCCTAATACTAGGTCGGCTAATAGAAAGGATAAGTGGTATAGTAGCCGCGGTGTTTGCAAACTCTAGTGATCTTTGTCTTTTAGTGTGCAAAAACAGGTTGTGGTGTCAATGTTAGAAACCACATGATTGTGACAGATTCCATGTCATCGAGCTTTGGCAGACATCAAGAATATTTTAGAACTGGACAAATTATAAACCAGATGCGGTGCCTCTTTAGAGCCAGACCAACTAGGACACGTTTAATAATAGTATCGATATATTTGCTTACGGGCTCTTTTTTAAAGAGTTTAACGTGGATACAAACCCGACTGGCGCCAGAAGCAAATAATCTACGATTGGATTGGTGCATTTTTATAAATCAGACCACAAAGACCATTCTAGAAATATTCACTTTTATACTTGAAATGCTATAGAGATACAAACTGACATCTAGCCACTTTTCACAGGGACCTGCTGCAGTAAATGCATGGGCAACATTAATTCTGGGTACGTTGTAATGCTTTATGCAAGTTGGTGTACAGTGTCTAAACGACAGTGTTCGGCACACTAGTGGGCAATCCTAGGTACGCAGGGCCAAATGATGATGATGATGATGATGATGATGATATATATATATATATATATATATATATATATATATATATATATATATATATATATATAGATAGATAGATAGATAGATAGATAGATAGATCGATAGATAGATACGGTTTGTAGTGACTGCCTTTGAGACCCCAAAACAGTTTCTCTCAAGCGCAGAAAATATAATTTCCCACAAATGACATGTATAAGTAGAAATGAAAGTATCAAAACGTGATACACTTTGCCCAAAGCAAAATATATAACATCATGAAGGATCAGGTCTTGTGATTTCGAGCAACGCGGATTTTAATGTTGGCACTTTGAAGGGTGTAACAACAAATTTATTATATCAGACTTCAGTAAAGGAGACTTTACACCAGGTATTAATCCAAATGTAGATCCAATATAGCAAGCAGGTAAACAGTCAGTTCAACAAGCAACACAACAAACATAAACAGCAAAAACATGACGAGGTAGGCTTTGTCTAATCTGCGCAAGCGCCAGCTCAAGTGTTTGCAAAATAGTAGGCCGCGCTATTTGTACCCACTGGTAAAGAAACATAAAACCATGACAAAATTTAACCAGCGGTTGGAGGTACTGTGGTGAGGCCTGCCTCAATCTGGTCTATGCGCTAGCTTTTATGTCTTGTTTGCTTAGAAGTGGAAGACAGCAAATGAGAGATAATACAACAGTACCAATGACACAGGGCAGCGCCGCCAAAGACGTTTCTACAAACGTGTTTCATCATGTAAGCCAGCAGCAACAGCTGCTTTTGTACCCTTTCATTTGCTTTTGCATGATGGGGTGGGTCGGGTTTAAGCGATGGCATTGGTGTACCGCCATTGACTTTGACCATGACAACTGTTATGCATATATTAATCTTCAGCTTCGTGACAAATGAGGCAATAGTTGTGCTCTATTTGCAGAAGAGATTCGCAATCGCTTTTTGAATGATGTGTCCATATGAAGGATCTAATTGAGACTCCCCAAAGTCAATGAAAGTCTAGTTCTTGTAATGTGACATAGCGCCCTGGCCCATCTATTCCTTGCTTGGGATCGAGTCGTTTTCCTCCCTTATCAATTTTCTATTTTCTACGGTGATATGGTTATCGATCACTTCAGGGAAATGTCACCCAGAAGAAATCAACTTATATTCGTTTTTTTAAAGATTGTCGGTGCGTTTTTTTAATAGAAGTTTGCAGTACACATCAAATTCTTTTATGGTCCAAGATATATATATATATATATATATATATATATATATATATATATATATATATATATATATATATATATATATATATGTGTGTGTGTGTGTGTGTGTGTGTGTGTGTGTGTGTGTGTGTGCAGCTATCCAGCTGACACCTCATTGCTCAATAAGATTTGTCCTCGAGTGCTCTTCTGTTGCATTGTCTTCAACAGAAAGCTTTTTTGTCTATTAAATCGGGTTCTAATGTGGTTTCATCTTTCATAGTCAAATCATCTTTACGACATCCAATGTAGTCCTTTGAATGTAATCAACCATGTTTTGCTATTAGAACAAAATATTCGTGCAACACAAAGACACTGTTGAACATATTAATGTAAGAAATATTGAACTCAGTAACGTGTGGAGGGACTGTGCATATGTCGTCCCAATTAATAACCCTCGGAACAGATTTTTAACTCAGCCGTTCCGGAGTCCAGTCCTTTTTGCCATTAAAATGAATGAAAGTGTTGTAACTATGTGCACGGATATGACGCCGTATTCCTTTTTCTAGATGGTGTATAGGGGTAAGAACGAGAGATGCTGTCATGGTCATTTTATACAAAGTCGGCATATTCTTAGTATATAGTCTCTTTCTTTGCCTAGGCTCAAACGCCATCTAGTCGGGACAGGTACTTCAGCATCATTAAATAAAATTCGTAGGCACCAACAATGCCATACTATGAGAGCATGAAAACCTTTGCAGAATGCAAATATGTTTCATGCCACATAAGCAAACATGGAAGCCCGAAAGTGTGCTGCGATCCTTCGTTCTAAGTAATGACGCCAATCAACACGTTATGCGCTAGCATCCGTTTGCCCTTACTGTCTGTAAATTTGCCAGTAAATTTGCTTATGATCATGCGACCAATTCGTTTGTCCTCCGACAGACATACTTTGGCTATTTCTTGAGGAGATAATCGCCTTGGTCAGACATTCGCCGTCGTTACTTTTACACTTGCGGAATGACTGGGTTGCAGTCAGGAGCATACGTCCAAGAGCGCACGGTGAGGTCTTGAATAAGTGCGCCGATCATTACTACCCCTGTCATTCCGTTGCACGATTGGCCAAATCGTTCAAAGTATGGGGTACACTCCTTCATGCCCAAGAAGTTGCCTTAGTAACTGGCGGCTATGTCAGAATGCACCAATCTCAAACACCTTAAAGCAATCAAGGCTATTATATAGAACGTCATGTTAAATAACGATGCATACCCACTGTATATCATACAGCACGGCCTCAGAAATGGGCTTGCAACAACTTCGCTCTCGAGTACCGCTAGAGGTGGTGGACTTTGGTCGACACTCGTCAGGGTTTTCTGTGTACTTGCTGCATGCCTTGATAATTTGAATGTATTTCTCGCGGGTGCAGTAGCACTGACTATCCTCCAGCATAAGCTGCCAAACAAACTTAGTTTCTATATTCGGCACTTCCTCCACCAAACCCAAAAATGCCTTTCGATCGCCTTCCGTAATCCACTGAAAAAGCATCCTATGCATCACTGTCATAATGATCAACAATGTGATGCCCACAGAAGATGGAATATGGATAGTTTTGGCCAGTGTGGCCACTGTGCACGATGAGTTCGATTGATCGGTGTTCGACACTACACTTGCCGCTCCTTTAAATATTACCGCCGGCTATACCCTCCAGGAAAATTGCATTCATGAGGATTATTTCCAGAACAGCCACGTAGTGTTCTAGCTGTTCTTCTTTCATAATACTTAGATATCCGTAATGTCTTGGATCCTGAGGGCGTTTCCAATACGTTTTACTGCAAGCTGAAATTCAGTTCAGGTCACCGTACCTCAAAAGGACCAGGTTTGTTCGCATCGGGCTCTCAAATAGAATAGAGTCCTTACAATACTGCAGAAACCTGACAATCAGTTTCATAGTAAGGTATGCCAATACCAGGAAGAGGTCTAGGATTCGAATCACGCGTAATTTGAACCACCGTTTTGCCCTTGAGTTCCTATGGTTTCACTTGATCAGTCTTGTTTGCTACCATCCATTTCACGTCCTCCTTTTCATTATCGTCCTCATCATCCTGCACGATAAACATTATACGAATAAGACATTTTTGGCCTTTCAAAACTGCCGTAGTCAGACGGTCTTTTGTGTCTCGATCATTTGGCTAATTAGGATTAGGTTATCTCCTCGTACTTAGTATCCTGGCTTAAGGTCAAGATCTTCACGTCCGAGCGGGACGTTTTGAGATGTGAGTGGCCATATTCCTAATTCACGTTTTCCTCTGCATATTATGCTGTCTCAGACAGAACTAACTCTGCAAGGAGTTTCTTCCGGACATGCTGGTTTGCTATACGAGCATTATAATGCAGGGGTGGACTACCTCTCAGTAGTTCGTAATCGTAATGCAATGCACGCACGTGTTGTGCATGCACCATTATGTCTGGGTATATTTTATAAATGTTTAAAAAATTCTTTAATTATTAGGAGCAGTAATCGACATAAATTGTTTAAGAAGTCTAGCTCCTTTTTATTTCCTAAGGCGTGCATGTAAAGTCTCTGAGCCACAAACTCTGCAAAGTGCGTAATTTTTTAACATGAACGTGACACCCCATACAGGAATAAGATCGACCGATTTTTCCAAGTCTCTGTGCTTGTAGTTTGCAGTATTCGTTTACACGAATCTTGTACCATTTTTGAGTATTTCCCAGTGTGATCCATGCGCAAGTACTTTTGCGCCAAAGTATGTTTATAGATATACCTAGCTATATGGCTTATCTCTAAAAAAATGCTCTCAAGTCAAATACTATCTATAGATTTAGAGTTATTTTAATTGGAAGGTAACGTATATGCACTCTAGATCTTGAAAGGCTACCCAAAGGATCAACAACATTTTGGAAATATGCGTTGATGATGCGTGTGAGATGGGACTTTTAAAAAGCATATTTCTGCATACTTTCGGAGTCTGAAAGGGTAGTAGGGAGATGGGTGAGTGCGTCGCCTTTATGTGGTTCGATCCCACACCTCCAGCTGTCTCAACAGTGAAAGACCAGATCATTTAACTGCAGAAAGTAATTTAACAAGTTTCGGTTGGAATATTTAGGCCTGAAGAATTAGAAGGCCGTTGTAGATTTCATTACACTAAATTTAATAAAATTTTCACTTATTGTCTTTAAATACCAATAACATTTTACGATTACTACTAAATCTATCAGATAACGGATATCATTAAGCAGCAGTAGAGCTGGACCCTACAACTTTGTAGAGACCTTATTTTTGAAAATTAAGGGTTCCTACGAGGGTTTTAAAAAAAAACATTTTTGTCTTAATAA
>JAECUM010093487.1:0-76113 GCA_016617855.1 Megalonaias nervosa | reverse complement strand
TGTTAACATAACAAACAACGGCCCTTTTCAGGGCCACTTCATATGCCTCGAAAAGATATTAATTCTTTCTTGCCTAAAAATTTTTTTATTCGATTTTATAATTTGTGTAGATATTTATTCTCTCTTCCCTAAAATATTTGTTTAGTCGATTTTATAATTGACCTATCGCCACTTGTCAATCACGCTGGATCAATTAACCAATCAGCGAGCGTAAATTAGACACACCTCCAGGCATTGCTTAAGTCCACCATTTTCCTCCGACAAGCTGCTTGTAGCAACAATGAATTGATTATGATAAGTATTTACAAATTTTGCAATGATTTGTTGATTTCTCGATCGATAACGGTGAAAAGAAGTCTTGTAATTCTGACAGTCAATATCCAGATCGTCTAAATGGAGGAATTAGATGTATTCCTTTCCAGAAACATAGGCGAAACTTCGATGGATAACGACTTGTCGCGTGTACGATCAGTTGAATAAAGACACAATTGATGGCAATTACAACGTGTTTGTTTGCATAAAAGTATGTCCCGTTGATAGCTTGAAAAAAAAAAAAGAAATTGAAATTGAAAAATATATATGTAAAACTTAGCGTTTAAAGATTATAGATGGAGAACCCCCTAACTTTCTGGCTTTGATATATATTATTTATTCTTGCATAGGAAGCACTGAACCCAAGGCTGCATTATTTTAAAGTTTGAAAATTTACACTTTAATGTTGGCTTGTCCCAAAATTAATGATTTATCGTCTCGATCTTTCAGACACTAGAGTGACGCTTTACTTTCTCATTGGGTTGAAGGAGGGATGGGGATACAAAAATGTAATTAGTAATAAAGAAATACAAAATAAAGGTTTCAAATAATTATCTTCCGATATATTAATCATGCATTTACATGTTTACATCAACAGACATCATTGATCAAAATTCCATCTGACGAACATAGCAGACCTTAAAATTATTATGTATAACAGTATACTTCTAAACAGTAATTATTTACGATTTTGTTATTAATTTTTAATTCATATACTTCCAATGCAGCATAAACATAAGTCAGATTAAATTAGCAAGGATAATATTATCTGCTAAATACATCAGCATCTTTTGGAGCAAGTTTCTTTCCATAACTTGAATAAGTTCTTAAAGAGCTTTACAATTGATTGTTATTATTTACTGAAATAAAACACCTAGATTATGAATGTACGAACTTGAACTACATATATAAATATTGTCTCCTACAGTATAATTAATGCAACTTTGCAATTTTATATTTTTAAGAATAATACAAATCACATTAAATAAACGTATCACTTAAACTGAAACATATTTCTTTGCCAAATACTGCATGTTTGTCGGAGGTTAAGTCACGTGATTTGGAAGGCGGAGCGATCTATCGCCTGGCGTAAGGTCAGTTATAAGTTCCGTGAGTTTCTTGATTCGATTGTTGGTGCTACAGTTTTTGATATTGTATAAAACTGTAAACAAATATTGTATAATGAAAAATCAGATCATCGATTTCAATCATATTTCAGAATAAATTCCAAAACAAGATGTTGACGCTCAAATGCAATATTACAGATATTATCATAAAAACCTTTGTGTGTAAAACAATGTTACAAGTACTACAGCAGAATACTTCGAGTAATATCATATTTACCACTGCTCATGACAAGCTCTGGTATAATTTCTAGTGGCGCATCGGTAAATCCGTTTTTATTAATAATATCTGGTGTTGGTGTTTCTCTTTCAACGGCGTGTAAAAAATTGAGCCTCAACTTGAGACCAAAAATAAATGCTTGTAAAACAGCAAGTATCACTTATAAAAAATTACTTGATCACATAAGACCTTATTTGCGAGGCGTAAAATATGATATGGATGACTTAATACGAGAGTTCCGTATTATTGACAGTATGTTAACAGATATTCTGCCAATGAGAGTTAGCAAGTACGAAAATAATTATCATAAAACATGGCTGTAACAGTCGTTTCTAGGTCAGAGACCCCTTATTTTGTCATATGAAAGTCATCATCGGAGCTGAAGAAATGGGTTTTGGAGGGGGAGGGGGGCTCTGAGCTAAAAACCTGGTTTTCCTTTACTACTATAAGACCCGCTGCATTTTGATTTAGGACCTTCAAGATTTAAGATCAAACCCAATGTCACTATAATCATCCATTTAGGAACTGTAACGATAACTATTTATTTTCACATTTCCAGTGTAGCTGCCATGTTAGGACATCAGATCGGCCTCATTTTCCTTTACTACACACCAGACACCATTAGCAGTGTTTTTACTGGGTATTGTCCTAATAGATTAGGAGGAGCAGTGATAATAAATGTGTGCTAAAAGACGGCCAGACGACGCACAACAAACGATCCCATAAGTTCTTCTGGTATATGACCAGGATCGCTAAAAATAGCTAAATTTCCCAAAGTTATTAACATTTTCTTTCTCTTTATTTTCTCCTTTCTTTATACGTCTGTATTTGTGATAGAAAATAACTGAATAAAGAAAAGGTTTTTGGAAAAGAAAGATTTATTTGCCATATTTACTTGTTAATGCAACTATCCGTAGTCCACATATTACGTAGTGATAAGAATGTCGTGGCTCTGAGAGCGGATGAAGATCTTGAAATAAACTGAACAGGTGTCTTACACAGGCATCATGTTTTGTGCGCTATGGTTCAGTATGTAAAGATACGAAAATATTATACTAAGGATTCAGAGAAGCCAAGCGATTTACATGGAGATAATTTGACGTCCATGAATGTGAAATGCGCCCAATATATTTAACTAAGCCACACAGATGTATAAGTTGGTTCTCAGTACGGGTGCTACTAGAATTCATAAGGTACCTCGTAGCACATGTCCATAAATATTTGATGTATGTGAAGCAACACGAAACAAAGAACTGTGTGATTATTCGTTGATTTCTATTGTACACTGAATCTGAAATATCACGGTCAAAATGTTATCTATAAATGGAAATATATGCACTTGTATTGGATCCCAACGAGGATGATTTTATTACCGATGAGGTAAATACCCGTATTCCTTTTGTTATCGGCGCATAATTGGAGAAAGTACGTGACTTTGTATGGAGCAATAAAGCTCTGTTTACTTTATCATTTGTTCTTATAGGCGAGGGCCCTTTACTATTTATAATTCTCTTTTAACACGAAAGTTTGGTTCCAGAGGAGGATGCTATTAGGAAACTTGTAATGAATAGACTTAGGTGGACGGTTACATTCATATTCTGTTGTATTCGATATACATGTACATGGATATAATTTAAGGTCCACGAATGTGAAGGAAAACTCATACATTTTACTCAGCCATTCGGAAGCACATTGCCTAAGTTGGTTCTCAGCACTGATGCTAAAAGTTCATGTGTTACTTTACTGCACAGGTCCTGGAATTTTTTTAAATGTATTTGAAGCAACATGAAGCGAAAAGTTTATGGTTGTCCTTGATTTATATGCAGACTGCATTTCAACTATCATAGCAATTATTTTAGCTATGCCATGATGATAATTGAATAATAGAAAGCAGAGAGAGAGAGAGAGAGAGAGAGAGAGAGAGAGAGGTGAATGTTGAATGATGACGCAGATGTCATTTTATTTATGTAGTCACGGTTCATTCAATGCCGCATGAGAAAATTTCAATATACAGAGTGGATACATATCTTGAAGTAAACTAGTATAGGTACCTTACATAGAAACCACTTCTTGTGCGCTGTGATTGAAGAATAAAAATGCCACATAACATTTCCAAGGAGGAAGAGAAAGGAAACGGTATATATATGACGATATTTGCACATTTACAGACTGGATCACTGTTGATGTAATAAGTAGCAGTACAAATCAGGTTTTACTTACTAATGGAAAATTTAATATGATAAATGGTAGCTACAAATTCAGATTTTATATTTTGCAAACAAATTATCTCTATAAGCGTAAGAAACGTATGTGATGATTTTGTCGCGCTGCATTGACACACCTTAATGTGTGTGTGTGTGTGTGTGTGAGAGAGAGAGAGAGAGTGAGACAGAGAGAGAGACAGAGAGAGAGAGAGAGGGTGTTTTCATATAAATGCCTTCGCTTTAGCCTAAATAGGAAAAATGCCTTTGGATTGCAATCCTTTGTGCACTAAGAAATATTGTTACTACACTTTACTTGATGAGACAAGGGTAACACATTTATTTGCTCCGTTTTTGTTGTTGTTCTTTGTACAATTGTTTATAAAGTAAGTCACTCTTGAATTGGTTTTCAGTGTGGATGTTTAGCAAGGTTCTTGCTGAGGACTTCTGGTTTTTGTTACGGATGTGCACTGTAAGACAGCGTTGAATTACTCCACCCAAACAGTTTATCACAAATTTTACATTTGAATGGTTTGTCTCCATCATTTACTTGCATGTTCATCTTCAGCACTCAAGAATAAACACTATCGCAAACTTCACAGATTTGTAGCCCAGAAGTACTAGTAACGTTGCAACCCATCCTGCCTACTGTTTATCAATAAAATATGATAACACTAAAGAACCTTATCGGTACTAAAAATTAGTGCAAGCGAGACCCCACCCTTGCGCTCAGTTTAACTGTCGTCTCGAGTGTTTCTCTAGCTTAAGAGACGATAAAATCTACAAATATCCATCGAACAGACACTAACGTACCAACGCATAACTCGCGGATGAACATCACATGAATCAGATCTGGTTAATCAATCATTCTTTTCCAATCTACCCATCAAGAAGTCTTCCTAGAGTGCACATCCCTAACAAGAACCGCCAGTCCACTGCGGATGACTGTTACAGGATATTGTTGTATGGGGGCTATGTACAGATAATATGAACGTCTGAGAGAGTGATAGATGTAAGGCGTAGTGGTTGCATTTGCAGGAGAGCATGTAGGCATACCTTTAAGTTACACTCATGAACTGTGGCTGAAATTTATTTGTATATTGTGTTTATGGTCGTTCCGTACCCAATAGAAATTGGTCTTTTCTTACTGAAGGTGGTGGTCGTATAGTACCCTAAGTGATGGTGATTCTTTCCCAAGGTGATGGTCAATTCTTACCCATTATTGTTCACGGTCAAATATACCGCATTCTCACTTTCACTGCTCCTGCCCTAATTACTACCCTCCTATTTTTGACTAATAAACTGTTCCTGCCTTAAGAATTGCATTAGTAAAACATATCTAGGTCACAAATTGTACAAACATTGATAATGAATTGTATTGTTTTCACCGAATAACAGCGTCAATGGATAACAATTATAGCAAAAATCACATTATAAGTAAAACGAAAAAGAAAGTGTTTGCCAAGTTTAAATAACAAAATAATTTCTTTCTTGTTGTAATCGTTCCAATCGACAATCAGTGCCATATTTCTTGGTGTTTATTCAGTAATGACTAATATTGCTGAAACAATTACAAATGTTTAGCCACTCAAAGTAAGTAGAAATTCAGCGATCTTTAAATAATGGGCTGAAATCAGATGAAACGGTGTTGCTTGAGTAGGTTAACTTCAACTGAATTAACTGTTCATAATTGTTTCCTTTTTGCTTAATGATAAATTTTAATTCATTGTAGATAAATCTAAATTTGCCTTCTGGTCATGGTACTAACACCCAAGAAAAAGGAATTTAAATTTCCGAAGATAAAGTAAGTCCCCAGTAAGCAAGTTAGGCAAGTACAGTGTTAATGTCAGTTAATTATTGGTACTTCTCCGAATCAAAAGACTGCTGGACAAGAAAGACCATGTGTAATTATTTCAAGTAAAACAAAAACAAAAAAATAAGCAAACACTGTGAAACTAAACTAAGCTTGAAAGCTGGAACTTTCTAGATATCCGCGGATTTTAACATTATATGTGGACCATAGTAATTCAAGTATGCTTCTCGTTAAAGTTATAAATCTTTGCATTATATGAAATCATTTAAGTATAATGAAAAAAATGTATCATAATAATAGCAGTTTGGAAAATATTATATATAGGTCTATTCGTCAGTGCAAAAACATGTTGGCTGCAGTATAAAAGAATGATGATAATGATGGTGTTGATAGTGGCTGTAAATATGTTTGTATTCGAATGGGGGAATTGATAAAATTCGAACAGTTGGTATTGTTTGAAATTGCAGTTGCAAACATCCAACTGTCTGATTGCATAGTTTATAGCGGCTGAACTGGTGTGTATCATTACAGTGGAATGCTGACTATGACGTTCTATGTATGGTCTCTGTCTTAACATACTTGAGGCCTACCATCTTTTACACGATCAATTATATTTCATAGCGTATCATCCTTTTGTTATGTTCCTATTATTATCATAAATCTTATTTTCAATTTATATTTAGCCTTTATGTCACTAACATGCAGATTCCGTATGACATTGATCGTTCGTGTAATCATCTTTGTCATTTTGTAAACATCTATCTATTTATCTAACTACGCAACCAAACACATGCACGCACAACCTGCCTTTCAATCCATGTCTTTTTAGATTTTAAATTGAGATTTCTTGCGATTTTTTTCTACATTCATTTTGTTTTTGACTATTAAGCCGTGAGATGCCTTGTATATATGTTTGAAACATTTGGTATAATTTGCAGTTTTGCACTACATTTGAATCTGGACAGATTTGTCATCAGCCTTTTGATTGTATTATTTTCTATCAAAACAGTCACTGAAGTGAAATAGCTATTTCCGTGCTCGTCATATCACCATGAGTTAAAGCAAATAGAGATCAACCGAACACAAACAAACAGATATAGAAATACATTAATCAGCAACAGCAAAGCATGGGTTTAGGTATTTGTGTAGGTATCTATTGTTCTGATGAAATGAGAATTGATTATATAGAGGATCTCAATTGGTTAGTGATTTAATAATGAATTTATGAAAAGAGTTGAAGAATGTCAGCTTTTAAGAGCCTTGGTGAGCAAAAGCTGGATATTATTCAACGAGTTTCATATTTTCAATATTAAATCATTTACCCATATTTAGACCTATCATAATCACATAAAGTGATATTTAACATGTAATAAAAAAATATTAAACTGCACACACTGAAGGTAAAGTGTGATAAATTATTACATTAGAATGCTTCATCTTTTAATTAATATGATATATTTGGTCTCCGTTGATAACAAAAGTTGTACTATAAAACATCATATTTATTTCATGTAAGTGCAAATGTGTAAACTATTTTACTTCAGCATGTGTTCTCGATGAGTGGCTTTGGGTAAGAAACTACAGCACGTGTTCTCGGCAAATTATCCAAAGAAAATCACTGCCACCAAGGCAATACATGAAACAAAATATGTAACTGTTTGAAATATGTACGAAATACCTTTTTATATGATCTTGGTGTTATATTTGTAATTTGATGTGATCAATAAACAACTATAGCATTGGGTACGGAATAACCATTGCTTTTGGTACGAAACGACTCATTGAGTACGAAACAACTTGGGTACGGAATGACCTGCATGACTTAAGGACACACCTCACTAAAACGACTACTCCCAAGTGTTCAAGAAATCAGTCTCATTTGGTCTAAAGTACACTATCATTAATAGTTACTGAAATAAAGAAAAGGAATTTTAAACAGACTAGATAATATCAGCTTGTGAAAGTGCAATGAATGAATTAGAAAATATAAAAAATGTAGTAAATGTTTAAATCCAGGAAGTGAAAAGGACAATGCGAAGCAAGCGGGGGGGGGGTTTCCGATCTGACGTAAGATCAAGTTATATACTCTATAACCCACATTACACCCATCAATCATAAAATTAAAGTGAATTCATCATCATCATCAGTCCCGTGGTCTGGTAGACCGTTAAGGCACCTCACAAGAACGAACAACCAGCTTCCTCCATTCCTCTCGATTTTCCGTCTTTTTCAGTGAGTCGCTCAATGTCAAGCCTGTTCACTCTCGAATGTTATCTTCCCACTTCTTTCTCTGCCTGCCTCTCTTTCTTCTTCCTTGTACAGTGCCTTGTAGGATTGTCTTGGCAAGTCCTGATGATCGAGAGGAGCAGGCAGGTTTCAGAGCAGGGCGCAGCACAACAGAGCAGATCTTCAACCTCAGGATATTGTGTGAGAAGTACCTCCAACACCAGCAAGATCTGTACCACGTCTTCGTAGATTTCAAGAAGGCGTTTGACAGGGTATGGCATGCAGCCTTGTGGGCGACCGTGAGACTGTATAACATCAATGCCAACCTCATAACAGTAATAGAGCACTCTACAACAAGACCACCAGTGCAGTATACTTCAAAGGCAGTATATGGAACTGGTTCAGAACAACAGTCGGAGTCAGACACTGCTGTCTGCTCTCTCCCACACTATTCAACATCTTTCTGGAGAGAATCATGGCTGACGCTCTTGAGAGCATGAAGGGACAGTCAGCATCTGAGGCAGAACGGTCACCAACTTACGTTTTGCCGACGACATTGATGGACTAGCAGGAAATGAGCAAGAACTAACTAGCTTAGTAGAGAGCCTCGTCAAAACCTCTGCAACCTACGGCATGGAAATCAGTGCAGAGAAGACCAAAAGGATGACCAACAACACCCAGGGCATCAGCACTGACAGCTGGGCCAAAGGTACGAAGCTAGAAACAGTCCACAGCTTCAAGTATTTGGGGGCAATTGTAACAGATGAAGGATCGAAACCTGAAGTACTCTCAATGATTGCACAGACAACAGCATCGCTGACAAAACCGAAGCCCATCTGGAACGACAAGAACATCGCACTCAGTTCAAAGGTCAGACTGATGCACTCACTGGTGATCTCCACATTTCTCTAAGCCTGTGAAACATGGACCATAAAAGCTGACTTAGAGAAAAGGATACAGGCCACAGAGATGAGATGTTTCCGAAAGATCCTCGGCGTCACATGCAAGGACCGTGTCAACAATGATGAAATAAGGCAAAG
The DNA here is from genome assembly GCA_016617855.1 of Megalonaias nervosa. NCBI lineage: Eukaryota > Metazoa > Mollusca > Bivalvia > Unionida > Unionidae > Megalonaias > Megalonaias nervosa. The sequence goes on along the minus strand of JAECUM010093487.1, from coordinate 67,177 downwards.
GATCAGACAAACCATTGGGCCTCACAAAGACCTCCTGACCACAGTGAAAAAATGTAAACTGCAGTGGTATGGGCATGTCTCACAAAGGGAATTAGGTTCTTTTAAAATACCTAAGATATATAAGGTTTTCAAATAAAAAAAGCAGAATAACCAGTGAGGAAATCGTGGGATTTTTTATTTTTTAAACATATATGCGAAATACAAAACTCTAAAGCGCCACATATATAACGGCGGCGGTAGATACGTAAGGTCCGGAAACCACGCCACAATGGAAACAAACTCAAGAGTAACTTCTCTTCATAGAAACATCTTATGAATGACTCACGGTTCTAATTATGTTCCCCTATGCAAACACCATGACATTAAAAATTCAGTAAGTTTAAATTTCGCAGTCTCAAGATCAAGCCTATATTTATCAGTATATATACATACTGGATGACAGCTTCTGTGTAAAGAAAACCACACGAGTCAAGGCATTTTCTGGATCTACGTGTGTTTGAAACGTGTGCTTTCAATACCGCACCAAAGAGTCCGCAACTAAGTTCAGTAATGAATCTTCCAAACACAAGTACGTTAAAGGACGCGGAGTCCACCAATAAAAGATCACTGTATTGTTTTCAGTTACAACAAGGATAAGCTCTCAAAAGATTATTTTCTAATAAATTCTAACTGTCATTATCATCCAATCCTGGCCAGCCAAACCCATATACATGTACTCTATTTATTTGCAGACTGGTTCACATTTTTCCATTCGTTCCGCGAGTCCAATATCTGCCCTTGATTTACTTGACAGACTTAGGCATGAATGTGTGTGTGTGTGTGTGTGTGTGTGTGTGTGTGATTTGGATTTTTAACGTAGCTTTAAAAAATTTCAATCATATCGCTAAGATGTCTGTAGTGTGCCAGTTGACAGTGATGTATATCACTGGGTCATCATGCCGCAGACATGTAGCATCATGTCCCACCCAGTCACATTATCCTCATACAAGGCCGACCAGTCCTAACACTAACCCCTTAATGCTGAGCGCCAAGCGAGGCAGCTGCTAGTACCATTTTTCAAGTCTCTGGTATGACTCAGCCGGCCTTCGAACCAGAGACCTCCCGCATCTGAGGCGGACATTCTAACCACTTAGGCTGCCGGAACTGTCCAGCATGGTAGTTTAATGCATAAATAAACAATGCGCATAGTTCTGCTTGTCAATGTTTACATTAGCGAATATTAAATTATATTGAAAAGTTCATGTACACCAATAAAGCAATGGCGCATTTCAAGCAGCATATAAGTATTTGAGATTTATGCAAGAAAATCAGAACAAATATTAAAATAAAGCTGTCAAAACAAGATTCACCTTTTCATTATTACCAATAGCACTCTTCAATTTAAGATTGAAATATATTACCAGTATCGTCCTATTAAGATATTAATGAGCAAAACGTCAAAATAACCATCTATATCAAATTTGTATTATTACGCAAAAGGAGATTCAAATGACAGAAATTACCTAAAATTCACCCAGGAAACATATACTCTAAAACTAAGGTACAAGGTAAGCATAAGACTATTACAAGACAAAATATGAAGTTTCAAAACATTAGCTTCATAAAATTGGTAGAACACAAAATCATGACAGGTCATCACCATTAAGCATAGTGGTAGAAACTTAAGACTTATCTGAAGTAAGATGTTTAAAAACACAACTAGGAAATATCACATTGTTGACCATAATTACTCTATATATCTGATTGCAGAGATATTAGCCAATGTGCAAAACACTGCACCTAACATAGAAATATAAACACTTTAAACTGGACACCCACCCATGCCCTCTTTGGCACCAGTTGTCATTATATCTGAATGTATCCTTAATATTCCACTGAAAATCACTCTGAGGTATAAACAAGGTATTAATTGTGCTTCTTATCCACTAATAAAACTGTTAGTTTGCACTTGTAGTAAAGTTAATTATAGATGCACATGTGAACTCATTCAACTGCTGTTGCTCTCTATAACACTCACGGTATATAGTCAGTTCTCACAGTACACCAATTCAAACACTATGATATTAAAAATTCATTAACATTTAATTCCTGAGTGCTCAAGATCAAACCTATATTTATTAGTATGGATTCATCCTGGGTGACAACTTCTGAGTAGAGAAAACCATATGGGCCGCCTTATTTTTTAGTCCTTAAGTTGTAAAAGGAAAACAAAACAAAGACAAATAAAAACAACAATAACAGTAACAGCTAATGAAAGTGTTACCTCTGTCTCAACAAGTAAAATATAATACACGGGCGCCTACGTAAAGGGGCTAGTGGGGGGGGGGCACCTCTAAACATGTTTTGTCCGCCATTCTTAAAACTTAATACCTGAACACTTCATGGTAATATTAACGTTTCTTAGTGAATAGAGGATTGGAATATTGACTTTTTCTTCTCATGGCAAAAGAGAAAGCAGTCATATCATAACATCTCTCTCTCTCTCTCTCTCTCTCTCTCTCTCTCTCTCTCTCTCTCTCTTTAAAATATGTTAATATCTCGCTTTATGGAAAGTCAATACAGAGAGACAAAAAAAAAATCGCATATTTTTCATACGCATATAGGTTATTTATTTGCACAAAACTAAACCTGGATTTTGGAGCTACCATTGTTCACGTTAATTGTTCGATTTCATAAAAACTGATTATATTCTCTGACTCGATGCAAGGATAGATGACGTCATAGCCTTCCCGACAACATCCGCGGCTGGGAACAAAACCTCTATTTTGCACAATATCGTATAGATCCCTCTAACGTGTATCTACGAGAACAAGTTAGAAAGTGGAGAGAAACCTATAGTCTCAAATTATTCACTCATCTATTCTGCATTACCTATCGAAAATAATTGATAAACGGTAATCAACATCATCGATGGAAAATGAGCATTGTATTCTGTCTCGTGGGGTCAATTGGGAAATACTGTCGCAATATACGGTCTTATGAAGGTCAGAATTAAGCAATCAGTTTCATGCCGATTTTGGAGTCATTCACATTTCTTGTGTTCCTGTTGTAAGTCTGCAGATGTGTTTTATGTTGTACTTAGATATTAGTCAAGATGAAAAACGTGTTTGGACTGTTCACTGGAAATAGAAATTGCTCATTATTTGAAATATAATATTATTCTGGTGCTATTGTGAATTATTCATTGGAGATCTGGACAACGTCATATTGACAACGTCACGGTTATTGGAGGGCCTGTGCATTTTCGGTTTTGAAATTTATAGCGAACTTTTCATTCATTTAAGACATTCACTGACTTTTTTAAGGATTAGTTTGGATTCCCTTCATAAAACTTAAGTTCCTCTCACATTTTCATTTATAACTTTGATAACTAAGTTGTTTGTTAAGTTTTACAAAACTTGTTGGTTTTGCTTTTTTTCTGATATTTAGTACATGACCTTAGAGCTCTAACAATGTAGATCATTTAGCTTATTTTTCTATTTAGGTTATCATTCACCAAGACCTAGATGCGATGTAAAGTGCCGATACTTTAATGTTTTAATGATGATTATGCGCTTACAACCACAAAATTCGTATAATTCTTTATTACCCTAAATGTCATTGCGAAAGATAAAATTTTGTTATGTTTAGAAAGGTATGGGCCAGTAAAGAAAACTAAGCAAAACTTCATTAACCTAGACAAAAATGTTCTCAGATAAATTATGTATAACGATACCGACGTAAAAAAAAATGTTATGAATAAATTATCATGACTTTATAATAAAACTAGTATGCAGAACTGAAACAATCTAATGAAAGCATTGGCGTGATATTCTAAAAAAAATTCCTTCCTATAAACCATTTGTCATTTCCAGAAAACAATAAACTGTCTGTTTCGACATTTAGTCAACCGTTACTCCATAAACCATTAACATCCACGTTCTCGCAAGCTTTAACTCCCCATCCAGCTCTCTCTCTCTCTCTCTCTCTCTCTCTCTCTCTCGTGTACATTCGTACTGGTAATTAGGTAATCAAGTATACTCACGAGTTATCTAATTTTGTACAATACATTTGTTTCCACAAAATTAAGGTGGAGTTAGCGGCTACGATGTCTTTTGGAATTCAGAATAAATATAGATAAAAGGGAACATCAAACTCAAACCTGTGTTTAACAATAGACCTATGTATATTTATTACTACAAGATTTCTCACAGCATCCAGGCCTGGAATCGAAACATGTTGTTGAAAAATTATTTCAAAACATATTTCGTAACAACGCATTGTAGTACAATAGACATAAATTTGATGTTGTCATCGTCTTCATTCATTAACATTTAAAAAAAAAAAAAATAGTCCCGGTCTTAGTGTTACTTATTATCATGTCAAAAGCATTTCGCAATCTACGATAAACGAAATCGTATTGCTTGTATTTATGAATCGCATCCGCACCACTCCAACCCCACTAACATACAAACATACCTGGAAGGTTGATCATATATTATGTTTATGATTGAATCAATAATGTCGAAGTTACAAAAGCCTGTGATTGAATAAACAATACCTAAGTTGTAAAGTTTGGTACTATATATGTTGTGCAGTGAAGTAGTTTAACAAGTTCTTTTACGACCGCCCAATATAGTCCAGAAAGTTTTTGTCCGGCCACCTGAGTTCACATTATCTATGATACGGGTTGATAAACCATCTCTTGCTTGATTAAACATCAATTGTTAAAGGCTTAGTCAAAGGTCTTTAAGGTGCTTGGGGACCCAGTATGTCTACAGGTAAATCACGCAAGCCTCAATTTCAGTAGGCTTATAAGGTGCCTGGGGACCCGGTATGTCTACAGGTAAAATAAGCAAGCCTTAACTTGTTGTCCTTTTATAAGTTACTAGAGTTCTAAACCTATCTCTAAACATTATTATTCCACTTTATCTGCATATTGTCATTACTTCATCAAGCACCTTCTTTTAAAAAAATATGTCTCAGTTCATAGAAAAGTTGAAGACAAAAATGGGTATTTTAATTTGTATGCATGATATGAGTCTATGCTCTTAAAATAAGTAACAGAAAAGAGTGAAAAGCAACAAGCTTTGTAAAATTCAACAAATAATTCATTTCCCTATAAAACAAAGTGAAAATGAAAAAAAGATTTACGGTATTGCGAATTAAAACCAAAAGTAATCCTAGAATTACAGACGCAAGTCCTAAATATAAAATTTTTTAATAAACTTTAGTGGAAAACCAAATTAAGTCCAACACTGAAGGTGTTGATGTGCTAGTGTTGGCCTGTATCGTTTTGTTGTAATAACGGTCTTTTGTTGAAAACCAGCAACACAATTCCAGTTTTGAATTAACCCTAAATTACAGTGAATGTCTCTGTCCAAGATTATTTTTTTTTTTGTAAGCACTCTGTATTTACAGTGAAAAAAAAATCACTAAATTAAATAATTTGAAGAAATCAATTCCTGCTCAATTGAACTTCTGGACACAATAATACAAAATTGATTATGCTAGATCTTTAAGCATGAATGAATAATTTTTCCTGCAATATGATTATATAATCTTCTGCCTGACCTCGGGTCACAATTAACATTTTCTTAAAAAAAAAAACCCACTATCTAATGGAAAATAATCTGTAAGGTTCATAAGGTTTACAAAGTAAAATCTTAGTTATAATTTGAAGTCTGTTACTAAAATTATAATACAAAATGTGTAGTAAACAATAGGTAGACCTGACAATTCATAAGGAATTTCAAAAGTTCGAGACACAGACTGAGATAAACATGTTTACTAAAAATGCAAAATCAATAATTCAGACCATGTAGAGAAAAACGAACTTAATTTTGGACAAGGTCAAGTCCAACATACAATGTTACATTACACTAGCATATAATAACATTAAAAGAAAATTATAAAAATAAAAAACTAGCAAGCAATGCAAATTAATTATACATCAGTGCACATGTTTTCTTTAACAACTGTACTTGCTGTATTTCTTGTGTGTGTGTGTGTGTGTATCTATACATATATACTGTATATATATATATATATATATATATATATATATATATATATATATATATATATATATATATATAATCATGACTAGCAGTACATAACGGCAGGTATATAGGTCACATGACACTTGTTTAAAGAAAAATTTGGCACATACGTACTTCCTGGGGATCTTATTTCTTTCATTTTGATGTTGTGCCTGTTTGTCAGCATTCATACAACATAAAGGTACAACCTTAGTTAAGATGACCATTTACAATAATGCATGTTATACTGAATCAAATTTTGTATGTAATCTATAATGTTCCAAGCTGGGGTGGGGTGGCCTTTTCATCTCAGTTTGAGGAGAGTAAATAAGGTAGTGATAGAAATCTAATCTACAATGTTCCCAGCTGTGATCTTTTCATTGCAATGTGAGGAGAGTAAATAATGCAGTGATACAAAGGTAATCTACAAAAATGCCCAGTTTTTGGGGGCATGGTCTTTTATCACAATGTGAAGAGAGTAAACTGGGTAGTGATACAAGCTGATCAAAGCTATATAGATGCCATTTTATTTTATTTGTTTCAAGATGATTTTTAACATATTACTAGCTTTATTATTCCAAGGAAAAGGTAGCAAATTACTTGTTCTAACATGGATGGGCAGACAATATGTGTCACACAGTGACCCTTAGATGATTTCTCTGATGTTCTAGAAATTGAGCTATTCCTATGTAATGTCTTTCAAATGCCTCAAAGGGTTTAAATAACTAAGCTAAATGGTCAGAATGAGTGTTAGTACCATAAGAGTGAGAAAGTGAGTTTATTATATATTGATACTGTTTCATTTACTGAGCATCAAGCACCTAAATCAACAACCATCATTTCATATCAATGCTAAGCCATTGTTACCATTATGACAAGCTAATAAATAACATTATCTATCTAATGACAATCTTACTCACAATGAATTATAATTATCTAATGACACACTGAGTACACTTGAATACAGTTATCTAATGACACACTTAGTACACCTGAATAGTTAATAATGACACAATGAGTACACTTGAATACAGTTATCTAATGAAACACTGAGTACACTTGAATACAGTTATCCTTTGACACCCTTAGTACCTGGAAAACAATTATCTCCTGATACACTCAGAACACTTGAATATAGTTATCTAATGAAACACTGAGTACACTTGAATACAGTTATCTAATGAAACACTGAGTACACTTGAATACAGTTATCCTTTGACACCCTTAGTACCTGGAAAACAATTATCTCCTGATGCACTCAGAACACTTGAATATAGTTCCATAAGATACCCTTAATATACTTTAATATAATTATCATATGATACACTTAGTACACTTGAATACAGTTATGTAATGATACCCTGAGAACACTTAAATACAGTTATCTAATTATATCATGAGTACACTTTAATATAATTATGTAATGAATACAATTATTGAATGATACCCTAAGTATACTTGAATACAAGTATCTAATTATACACTTATCGCACTTGAACACAATTATCTAATGATATCCTGAAGACAATGGAATACAATTATCTAGTGATATCCTAAATACACTGGAATACAATTAGCTACTGATACTCTGAATATGTTTAAATGCAATTATCTAATGATACACCGAGTACACTTGAAAAGACTTAAATACAATCATATACATACCATGAATAAAATTAAATTATATGAGAACACTAAAATACCATTATTGTGTATAAATCACATAAACTATCTTCCTTTCTTGTGTTTTGTTTTCTTTATTTGTCTCTCTTGGGTAGCAGTGCGATATATAATAGACATGTGATATGTAGCTCAAGTATGACTCACAAGATAAAAACACCAGGCTCAAGGTAATTTCTTTTTACTTAAAAACTTCAGACTTAGGATCACTTTATCAACAGTATACCTACACTTTTGTTTTCACAGGTGAAATCAATGACCAGACCAATTTATTTTTTAAAAGTCTTGCAATATACTGATAAAATAAAACTCAGAGTAAGCAGAGATAATTGGAAAGTTTTTATTTTTATGTATGTGCCTGTATGGGGGAAGGCATGTAAGGGTACGTTTAGAGGGATGCATCCTGTGTTATAAGAGTAAAAATTCTATTCTGCTAACGCTAAGTTTTATTTCATTTGGGCTTAGCTAGAACGGAGGGCTTACACTAAGTTGTATTTTGGCTGACCTTAGCTAGGTCTGAGAGCTAAGGGTAAGTCATATTTTCACTTGCCATGGTAGGTCGTTGGGGTTACTGCATGTTTTATTTTGGCTGGTCTTAGCTAGGTTGGAGGGCTAACACTAAGTTTCAGGCTGGCCTTAGCAATGTCAGAAGGATCATAGTAAGTTTTATTTTGGTTGGACATAGCTAGGTCAGACGGGTTATGTTAAGTTTAATTTTGACTCGACTTAGATAGGTTGGAGGGGTCATAGAGTACTGGCAATTTTCCTTTAATGACCTTAATGACTGTCTGCACTTATACTGGTTTTGCATTTGTATCACAAACTGCCTTATTTACTCTCCGCACATCAAGATGAAAGGATATACAAGCAGTTGCATACCTTACAAGACGGTACTTCATCTAGTGGTTGTCATGATTCTCATTAATTGTCTCATGTTTTATTCTATATATCTGGTCAGATCTATGTTATTCCATCCATTAATTTTCATAATTTGTCTTATTATTCACTCAATCCGGGTAATAACACTGTGGTCGATCATATCCTAGATAATGATATCCAGATCAAACAAAAGAGCAATAACAAGCGGCCTCATAACAACTTGTTTATATAATTATCTAAATACAAAGCAGTGGTGAGTTAGTGACATTTTTCTGTATTTGTGATAACTAGTTATTTATGATGTTCTCTGCATAACATTTGAACACGAGGGAAAAATTAGTATATATCACTGCAAAGTCTAATCATTTGTAAAGATTCAGGGTACTCAAGAAAGCAGGATACAGGGTGGCAGCATAATGAGATTGCTGGTCTGCATAATGGGGAAATATTAGACCAAAATCTTGCATTTCATACATTTTGCCTTGAACCCATTATTAAGATACCATGAAAGTGGGTAGAGACTTAAAATCAATATTCATTAATTAATAAAGCACAGCAGAGATTATGAAAATAATCCAGACTGTTCATTTTCTGGATCATCATAATGTTTGGAGCTAAAGATTGTGTCATTATGTATTTTACTGAACTACATGGAGATTGTGTGTTATAGTTGTCATCAAAAAAGGCTGATTGAGGCCAAAACAAGTCTTCCAACAACTTTTTTAGAAACTACTGTCAAGGCTGCTCAAAAACAGAGAAGAATACATTTAAATTGCAAAAAATATGTGCAGATATAAAAACCACTTCTCCTTGCCACTAAATCTTTCGATATATGTCCTATTGATTTATCAATTTTTGTCGACAACTCTAGGTAATATGGTCTGTATATACTCAACAAGCCATAACAAAGGCACACAAAGCCAGACAAAGTAATATAAAGTCATGTTAAAAGATGTACTAATGTTGCAATATGAGCATGATGAATAAATCAACCAAACTGAATGACTAGTGTTAAACGTATGCTCAATTAATTGCACACAAACTGGGAGATAAATTCTGAATTGGACAAAGGTAGACAAAATCATGTTTGAAATGACTTTTATATTAAAATGTGTTAACTGGATAAACTATGGAAATAAAATAGCATATCCCTAAGTAACAGATTTGAAACAATAATGAAGAAACAAGGAAAATAAAGTACACATTTTTATTATGCCATTTTATGACATTGTGTGCCTGTGTAAAAAATAGCTATTTCTGCTGATAATGTATCAGATAAACAAATTTTAAAATAATAAACATTTTATGTATAATTTTGTCAGACTTTATATGCCTTTCTGTGATGTAATGGATTTGAAATTTGTTTCCCAATTACCAGTCATGCATTTGGGAATAGGTTGTATATGTAATATTTTTCTTTTGGTAATTTATGAAGCAAACACATCCTACAACAATAGTACTGTACACATATGTATTATCACTTTCTATGACTTTGCCAGGGTCTGTGTGCTTTTGTTATGCCTTGTCAAATTCTACACTTACAAATAAATACACTTTTCCAATTTTAACTCTGCATGACTTTGTCACTTTTTGTGTGGCTTTGTCAGGCTTTGTCAGGCATTGCAATGTTTAGTAGGACCAATCCTAATCTGGGTCTTCAAGTCTGGAAAGTACAACTTTATCAAAACCTTTTATAACCCATGTCACATTTGAATGGGTGATCTCATGTATGTATCATCATATGCCTTTTCAAAGCACCACTCTGTGTAAACTTTTGATCACAAAGTCCACATTTAAATGGTTTATCTCCAGAATAAACTGCTTCATAGAGCTACTATGCCCAAATATGTGATCACAAATTTCACATTTGAATGGTTTATCTCCAGTATGCACACTCATGTGCTGCTTCAAATTACTACCCTGCCTAAACATTTTATGGCAAACTTCACATTTGAATGGTTTATCCCCAGTATGTACCTTCATGTGTTCCCTCACATTACTACTTCGGGTAAACATTTTGTGACAAACTGCACATTTGAATGGCTTATCTCCAGTATGTACCCACATGTGCATCTTCAAAGCACCACTCTGTGTAAACACATTATCACAAACTGTACATTTGAATGGCTTATCACCAGTATGTACCCTCATATGCTGCTTCAAACCACCACTTTGTCTAAACATTTTATGACAAACTTCACATTTGAATGGTTTATCTCCACTGTGTACACCCATGTGCTCCTTCAAATGTCTACTCCGTGTAAACATTTTATCGCAAACTGCACATTTGAATGGTTTATCTCCAGTATGTATGGACATGTGCATCTTCAGTGCACCACTCTGAGAAAATGTTTTATGACAAAGTTCACATTTAAATGGTCTATCTCCAGTGTGTACCCTCATGTGCATGTTCAAAGCACCACTCTGTGTAAACATTTTATCACATATTTCACATTTCATTGGTTTATCCCCAGTATGTATGAACATGTGCATCTTCAAAGCATCGCTCTGCCTAAATATTTTATGACAAACTTCACAATTAAATGGCTTATCTCCAGAATGAATCCTCATGTGCTTCTTCAAAACACCATTATGCCCGAACCCTTTATGACATACTTCACATTTGAATGGTTTATCTCCAGCATTTATCTCCATGTTGATCTTCAGCCCTCTGTACAGACACTATCGCAAACTTCACAGTTAAAAAGCGCTTAAGTTGTGGTAATGTTCCAGCCACAGGCACTTGATTCAAGGGTAAACTAATGTGTACACTCACCATTAACACAGGTAACTAACTCTCGCAGGTCACAATGTGACCATTTGATGACTCCGATCTAAGTTTTCGATACTATCTGCGTATTCAGTCACTCATAACTTGTACCACTGTGAAAAGAAGGCGTTCCACACCTTTCACCCATGTACCATTTAAGCAACTTACTGATTTTGAAGGGCCATTTTTAGGCAGAGTTTATCCGTTGCTTCGTGTCTCGTACACACAGGCCAAAATTAAACTTCCGGTCTACTTGGGCATGAGATTCTGATTGCTTCAGTGATTGGTCCTTTTCCTCGAGCAAGTCTTTTGAAACATCGCTATCAAATCGCTACTTGACTGGGAACACAATTATTTTTACTATATATTCGCTACATTTGTTTCTCAGTACTGAACTTTCCAGTGTGACAATCAATACAAATCATATGTTAATCTAAAATACCTTCAAAGATGACTTTACGGTGAAGTTCTTGTCAAAGGTTCACCAGCATTTTTTTTTTTTTTTTTTTTTTGAGATGCTGGATTGTAAACAAGGATACGTGCAATGGAATTTATATTGCATTTCCGGATCATCACTCACTGTGTACTGTCGCCAAAAGACGCACATACAACCACACCATAAGCTCATATTTTTCAATAATAAACAATTACCTTTAAATTCATACCAAGAATGCCAAACTCTAACCTTTGTATTACCACCAAAAGGAGACAGGAAAAAATGTTCTACACATAGAACTAATAATTGTGGTCTGTTTCCATACCTCGGCCTAACCCAGCTAATGTGCAATCGGAATATCCTCTGTATGTTCCGTCAAGTCGTTTCGCTGTTCCGATCGTTACATGTGTGACATTTGCCGGGAAAATCTTTAACGTTCTTTATTACATTGACGTTAACGTTAATTACATTGCTTTGATGGTGTTTTTTCTTAGCGTTTTCTAAATAGCTATATAGGTGAGCTCTGGTTGTGTGTGAAAAATATACATTTTTTTTTTTTTTTTTAACATGATGTACTTATGTAGTCAATAGGTAAGTAACTACCTGAATTTCAACTGAGATGTAATCTACAAAATGTCTAAGATTGCTTTGCAAATCTTTCTCTTAATGCTAAATACTATTTGGATCTCATATAGGATTTACGCTGTCAAGAAAATAAAAGGATTAACTTGGTAAATTGTTGTGTAATTAGTTGCTAATACTTTGCATACCCAAACACACGATTTTATTGAAAATGTATACATGTTAGGACCTGTAGAACAAACTGCACAGAAACAACCTTGCGGGGTGGGTGGTTGGATTTGGCTATGTAACACTTTACTCTTTGTAAATGAAAGGTATTTTAATTTGGTAAACTTCACATTTTCAAGCAAAGTTCAGTGTGCGTTGTGAATGTAAAATGAATGAACAGTTAACTGCATTTGAAATTGTTGTGGAGGGCCACAATATGATTTTGTTAGGCCAAAGTGAGATAGTCAAAAGTTTCACGGTGAAGGAAATACAGAATAAATTGTCTGCTGGAGGTTAAAATGTCAGTTTAACTTGCACAATAGGCATTGCAGCATTGAATGTGAAAAGATGCACGGTGCATTTCTGGTCTGGGGTTGGTGATTGTAGAAATGACAGTGACGAAATATGTAGAAAACTTCTCACTGATGTACATTTTGATTCACAGAGACAAAATAGTTGGAAATCAGACTATTTGATGACTGACGAAATTTCTATGCTGTCATTGAAACTTTTTGAACAAATTGAACATGCATGTATAATGATTAAACATTCAGATCTGTATTTTGGAGGTATACAAGTTATTGCAAGTGGGACTTTTTTCAGCTTCCACCTGTGCCTGACCCATTGACATGTGATTCATGTGAATCTTGTTTGAAATCCACCATTTTCTCCCAACGGCATTTAGGCATAGAATAGTCATTCATGAGATCATAAGACAAGATGAAGTAGGCTTCATAAAGGCTTTCAATGATATTCCAAAGGCAAATATCCTAAAGATACTAAAACCGTGATCTTAAGGCTGCAGAGACCTCTTCCTCCTGGAGATGACTCAATTAGACTTTGTAGATGAAATTTTGATTGTGAAATATGCAATACTTAGCAATTTATTGAATGGATGCTGTATCAAAGTCGTATCAGTCAAAAGATGTGGGTGACAATAATCGGTGCAATAAGTTGTGTTCCAAATTTGTTACATTTTGAAAATCGGTGGTCCAGTTATGCTGGTCAAAAACCGAAGATCAGCACTAGTAAATGCTTTACAGGAAAGGTTGTGGCAATGAAAGAAGACTCTGTGACAGCTGATTTTCAAATAATTTAGTTCACTTTAGAAGAGAAAATTTTACTGTGTACAGTACCAGTGAGAAAATGACGTAGCCACAGGCATCAAATTCCACTCATACTGTCATTCAGAATTACCATTCACAATGCACAAGGTTTAACTTTACATAAAGCTGAAGTTGATGCATCAAATATTTTTGCACCAGGTCATTTGGGTGTGGAAAAAGGGAGGATCATAAATAAAACGGACTATGGGTTATCAGTTTCAATGCCAACTTTGTGATTCCACATAGTTCTTGCATATATGAATTCTACAATATAGGTTTTGTACAATTTGATTCAGGTTTAGAAAGCTGTAGATATTCTGTCTGTTTATTAGAGAACCCCAGTCTTGACTTTGATTATAATAACTCTGACTTTTCTGATGGAGAAATTGTAGAAGTCGATGAAATGTTGTCGGTTGGGGAAGACATGCCTGCTACAAGTAGTGACCAAGAACATAGGTCAACCACAGCTGAGTCTGACATTGTAGAGCATCATGTTGACCATAACAAAAATGAAGCAACTTATCCCAGATAATGCAATAACACCAGAGCAAATGGAAGAAAGAATAGCATTAACTTAAATCTTCAATAAACCACTGCAAGAGTTTAATAAATATTTTGAGATAGTGTTCCAAAAATTCAAAATATCTTTAATAAAGTATGTGGTAATATATAGGTCAGAAAACCAGATTCATAGACAAGGATTGAATATTATTCTAAAGTTTTCAGTGTCTCAGGATTACATCCAAATGTTTGAAATTTTCTTGAATTCTGTGCCAAATGATTATGCTTTTGTGCATTCGGAAAGATTTTTGACCGAATTTGTGAAATTCTCTTGGATAAAAATACTACTGATATTTTCAGTACCTCGCAAGGTGCACATGCACCTTCCTTTCGTGTATCAGAGCCAGAAAAAGAAAAATTAAGGTGTATTGCAGGTAGATGTATTCCAAAGCGTAGATAGCCTAATACGAAGAAAGGAAAGAACAGCTTGCACAGAAAGGAAAACATTAACTTGGTCAGTCAATATTACCTACAAGCAAAAATGTTAGATCACCTTACAGCTTTAGCTGCTGATTTGGAAAACAATAGCAAGTAGACCTTGCATGAGACCCAAGCTAGACAGAATATCAACCATGGCTTTTGTCACTGAATGGTATAAATCCATTTATTTATTAAATACATGTCATCGGGTTTCGTTTTTTGTGTACAACGATACCCGAGGGTGATTTATGTATATTGTACAATATTTCGAAACAGTGAGTTCGGTTCATCCTATGCCGCACATGCGAAGTGCTTTCGATTGGAGGAACCGAATACTTCCAGCTCACAGACAATGTAGGGTTGCATCGTCTGTGTATAAATGCTTCAGCGTAAGACTAAATCTTTACATTACGGAACGTCTTGTCTGTGAGCGATCTACTTAAGAACTTGCACATCTTCAGCTGTATAGGTATGCGAGTTATTTATTAATTTCTTATGTATA
Organism: Megalonaias nervosa; assembly: GCA_016617855.1. Taxonomy (NCBI): domain Eukaryota; kingdom Metazoa; phylum Mollusca; class Bivalvia; order Unionida; family Unionidae; genus Megalonaias; species Megalonaias nervosa. The sequence goes on along the minus strand of JAECUM010093487.1, from coordinate 52,014 downwards.
TTATAAGTTATAAATATTGTACTAACACGTTTATTTTTGTATATTTTCAATGTAACTTCGGCTTACGTAGTATAATGAAGTATTTTCTATTCTTGTTTGTGACTTAGCAAGAGATTTATATTAGCAATATAAAGTTGCATTTTTAAGAAACGTTTACTACCGTAGGATTCTTATCGGACACAGGTAGGTTTCCTTCTGAACTCGTTTATTGCTTTGTAATGGTGTGCCGATAATGTAATTTGTATAGCTTACCGTATATAACTTCATTATGTGTCATCCTATATGCCATTGTCATGCATATTACAGTGTTAGATGTATTTTCAGCTGATCGGATTCGACGAGGTACCAACTTTAGAGATAACCATAGAAGCTGACCATAACAGCTGTAAAGCTGAACCATAGCAGCCGTAGAGCTGAGTGAGCAGTGTTGCTCGTCGATTAGCAGGTGATCGGGCGTTGCTGACCGAATTGGTGGGCGCTGATTGCTTGCGTGACCATGAAATTGAATAGTGGTGGGTGACTACCTGAAATACTGACTGCTTGGTTGACCAGTATGATATGTAGCCAAGTGTGCTAGTGATGGAGTGTTTTGTTACTCCATACATGTAACCTTTAAACAGTGAGCTAATTTTGGGGTTGTTATACCCAGTGTTTTGGGACCGTAAAAATATTTTGTATGATATCTGTCCTTTGTTTTCATCATTTTACTATTTGAGTAAATTACCTTATTTTTCAGTATTTGAGTGAATACATTTTACTATGAGTAGTAAAGTACATAATTTTTTTTAATATTTTGAGTAAAACACATCATTCTTTTCGTCGTGTGAAATTACTGTGAATCGTTCACATTTGTCCCTGTACTGTGTAATGTTTTATTTATTTGTATTTATATTTGTTGCATTATTAGGTTCGTCCGGATTGTTAATTTGTCCAATAACTGGATCTTATACACGCACGTATTAATCATAATTCTTTTCTCATTCAAGCTATTCATCAATAAACAGTGTATCTGTATCACCATCAAAAGTGTTGTTATAAATCCGAAATTCAACCCTGTCATCTTGTTAGTCTTACTAATATCAAGGACTCTGTATCTTTTTTGCAAGTTGCAGTATCAGCATGTGAATGCATTACATTGGCATGATGCAGGGGATTTTAGTCTTGTAAGACCTTAATACGCAATGATGAGACATTGTTTGAATACTGGAAGTTGATGATAAGGTTTGATCCCAGTATGAGTGTCATACAAGTGGGCAATAACCTGATTTCTTCATGCATCAGAGATCTATATGAAGATTTGATAGACCAGTACATTTTACAATAACTTACACTCATTTCAGAAAAGATACCCTTTCCAGTCTTGGAAAATTGGAATCTTGCAGTTTCAGAAAGAGAATTTGTCACGAGTTCAAAACACAAAACATAGTAGTCACGCATATATATGAAATGTATATCGGAAGATCAGTCAGAAAATTGACTGTATTCTCACTTATTTCTGAAATAATAATGTAATACCTGCTTTAGATGAAATGTCAAGGCCATACTTGTTGGTACAGAATAATCATGAAGCCAGTTCTTCAAAGGCCAATGGAAATAAAGGCAATTCCAGCCGTAGCAAAAATCAGCCATGTACTACAAAAGGAAGAAGAATAGGAAAATGGAAAGGAAAGAAAAATGGAAAGAATATTACACCAGTAACACCGATAATTCAGATTGTTCTGTGTGAAAACGTTAGTATGCAGAGTCCATTGAGATTTGTGATGAATGGTTTGATTGGCTTTGTCAGAGCATAGGTGAAAAGAAGTTGAGTAGTACTGAAAATAAAAATAAAAAAAAATGGTTTTGTACCAATTGCTCTTGGAAAAAGAATCGGTGCCATCATACCTTTCACATTTATAAATATGGCAATTTTGTCATATCTAGACATTGTGCTTTGGGACTTTGGTTACATGCACTTGTTTCTATCAGTAAAACGAGAGAACTAATGATAACTTGATCATCTACTCTCAGATAACATGGTAAGTGAGAGTATGGGAGGGTGTTATCATAGTTTTCCATCTTTAACCTACGAAACAATTGCCTATAACTGAAATGTACTGTCATTAGTTCGCATTACCCTAAATTGTTTTAATTATTTATTTTACAAGATCAACTTGTGCATCATAAATATTTGTTATTGTATGTGTTGTTCGTAGGATTATTTTTGGATTGCATTTCTTTCACTCTTCAGACATACTGTCTTTCAGTCATGTGCTACAGTTGGATTTGTATTTTTGTAAAGAGCTTGTAAATTAAACACTTAAATTTTTTCATGAAATCAAAGAAATAGAAAAATATATTGAAAATATATTTTTAAAAAGGGCGATATACAGTTAACAATGATGCCAATCTGGTTATAGTCATAAAGGAAGATAAATGTAACTGAAATCTCACTTACGTATTGTAGGTATCATTCCAATAAAATTATATAGCTTGACCAAAGCTGGAAAACTCCTGAACAAGGCTTTTGATTTCTTCTCAAAGCACTTTAAAGATCTTTTCAAAATATACATTAATTGAATGGTGTTATTTTGACCTGGTGATATAACAAAAATATTTACGGTAAACCCATTCTTCTTTGCCACAGAACCATTTCAGATTTTGAGCAAATTACAAGAGAAGTAAAGGCTTTTAATGCATTTTGAAAAGTATCAACAAATTAAATTTGGATTCCTTGAAATTCCCTCTATGTTTACAACATTATTATTATTTGACCTACTGAGAATACGGAAAAGGAAACTATCATCCGAAAGGTCAGATGGAACCGTATTGCGTTGGTATTCATTCAGTTTTAATCTACTACTGGATGGCATACACCCAGATCTGATAGTGGCAAGGTATTGGCTATATAGGATTTTGGAATGATGTGACAAGGATTGGTAATGTACACATATTTCCAAGTTTTCTTTGCTACTGTTACAGTATTCTTTATATGGCATGCCTTTTTGATTCAGACCACTTTTCAATGAAACAAAATGTTGTATGCCATGAATGTTGCTTTGCACTTAGTTTGTTATATTTTGTACAAAAATTTTAATTTATTGTCGATTAGTCAACTTTTGGTTTGAAATCCTACATCAAAGTTTAGAATCGCGATTGTATGGAATGACTTGGCTTGCACCTCTAGAACTTGTCAGGAATAATGCCCGGTTGTCTTGTCATGATAGAATAATAGTGGAACAATTTATGGGGCAGATTTATTTTCCACATTTCCAATTAATGTTTTCAGCATTTTTTTACTTCTAAACTCAACATGTGTTTCTAATATCATCTGCAATGAATATGATTTTCCAGTTAATAAGTAAATTTGTGTTTATATTATCATTTTGTATATTCACATTAGTCAGTGTATGAATTTCAGTAGGAACATATCGAACAGTGATGGTAAGGACTGCCTTGTCTTGCATCTGTAGACTTGCTCAAGTAAGATGATTATATAACTTTATGCAACTGTTATGTTTTGGAATATTTATGAGAAGTATCGTATATACATGCTTATAAAACGAGCACAATTGTTAACTGCACTGACCCAGATCTGTCAGCACATTATGCGATGGCACATCTGGCTCTGTGCAGTTTGTTAGGAGTAATAAGTAGAAAAAACATACACTCTGATCTGCAGGCGTTTTATGCTACGGCAGATCAGGATCTTTGTCTGACTCGACTTGTAAGCAAACATAGTGATAAAACTTGGATGTTTCTATGTGTATTGTGAGAGCTAAGTGTTTGTTATACTGTTATCAAGTATGAAATAGGCCCTCTACATGAACACATCAAATATGGCATTGCTTTGATCCAAATGCACCATTCAGCCATTCTCATCTCACTGATTTATTGTAATGCCACATCTCGTAACAGAAGCCTAATTGATACTGGTTGAGTACGCCGTAGCAATAACTCGTCAGAGGAAAATCATTTGTTGTTCATCTCAGTCCATCATTATGCCAATATCATAGATTTTGGCAATATTAATGTTGTTTCAAATTAACCCGCCAAATTAGAGTTCTGGATGTTAAAGCTCAGTGTTCGGGTTTCGTTTTTAAATTGTAAATAATGAAAAACATGGCTTTACGAAAATGTAGCCTTTTGTCTTCAGGTTTTGTCTTTATTCATTTTACATTGTTTGACCGTGACAATTACTTGTGGTATTCTTACCACCATCAGAATTTCACTCCTGTGTTCAGTATTAATAGGGCAAGGGTTGTGTGCCCCATATATTTCCTTATAGTAGCTTTCTTACAACTTTCAGTATATATATATATATATATATATATATATATATATATATATATATATATATATATATTGCATGTCTTCATTTGCGCTCACTTCTCCCTCTTCAACTCTCATCTCTCCCTGTTCTGTCTAAAATGAAAATTCACTTCTCCGTAAAATTCACGTCTAGCTTGACCCCTGGTTCTGTTTATCTATATTTTAATACGTCCTGGTACATGATTTTATCTATTTTTTGTAATTTTTAATCATGGCTGTAAATTGTGCAGATAATCTTTAGATTTTACCTACATGACTGGGGTCTGGATTAAGAATATTATGAGCTTATAATTACATCTGATCTATAAATAAATGCTTACATATGTGTTGACAATTTCTAACTTTAATCTTAATAATAAGACTTAATGACAAATTTGGGTTAATTTATCATTAGCTGATGGGCATTAGACAGTTCAAGAATATTTCAATAATTTCCCATTAGTTGGCTAGGTCACATGAGTAGGCAACGTCGAAATAAATTCAGTAGTAAGATCTGTCACGTGGGATATGTTGTAAAATAAAGTCACAATCGAAGGTGCATATGACCAGAGGGATTCTTAGTAGCATGACCAACGGGATTTTTAGTGTGGGAAAAGGTAAAATATATAGCAGTGCCAATATCAGGTTTCTAGCTAGTAATATATTGGGTGTGTAAATATGAGAACTTAAGAGACAGATGTGAGAGAAGCAATGATAAATCTAGGTAACTAGGTCGGCCTCATATAAACTAATATAAGTTGGGTGTGAGAACATATCAAAAGCAAGTCAAGGTTTTGGGTTTCAGGAAGGCTTTGACAAGTCTGGATAAACAGGTCGGCATCATGACATACCTGGATAACTGGGTCGTATTCCTGTTGTTTCAGCACCATTTAGTTATGGTATGATCAAGGGGGAAGGGAACTGTCATTCATCTAGTAATGGTTAGCCAATCATACTCTGTATGTGGGGAAAGGGTGTGGGACTACGATATGTTTATATAGATAGGTACAAGATATAGTGTAGGGTTGTAAGCAGAAGGCAGAAGAGCACAAAGCAGAAAGAAAAGCAGAAAAAATGGCAGAGAAAGGAAAAGGGACAGCAGAGATAAAATGTAGTTGGAAATAAGAATCACAGATATACAGGATGGGGAGTTAAGAGAAAGGACACCTACTCAGACATAAAATGGAGTGATAGATACATATTCTGAGTGGACACATATAGTGAGAAACAATGTAGATAAACATTAGTGTAGAATTTGGAGAGGTGGACAGAACTAGTGTGTATATTGGATATAAACAGTAGATTACAATGTGACTTAGTGTTTTAATTAGTATACCCCAGGTCCCCGCCTCACCCAGAAATTAACAAAAAGACCCAACAGGTCAAACCGATCACATCTAACGGGTCAGACGTGGTGGAGAATAGTCCGGGGGTAGCTGACACTTTAGCTCAGCTGGATCTGAGAAAAACAAAACCAAAAATAAAACAAACACGGCGTCCGGAGAGAGAGATTTCATCACCATACCAGATTTCTTTGGAGATTAGGACAGTGCAAAAGTGTGGTATTCAAAATTTGGAAAGTTTTGCAAAATCACACGACTAAAAGAGGAAGAAAAAGCACCACACCTGGCATTAAGTCTATCTGGGGAAGCAGAAATCTGGTTTTAGTCACTCCCAGAGGATGTGCACGCTGATTATACATCACTGCCGCAAAAGTTTAAAGAAAGATTCTTCCTGTCAGAGGTCTCATGGTACAGTAGAGTGAGAGATTTCTATTCTGTGGCACAACAGGAAGTGACTCTGTGCTCTGTTACCTTGAGAAAGTAAAATCAATGGGGTTGGACCTGGGGAAATCGACTTCGGAAATCTTTGACATTGCAATAAATGGAATGGATCCAAGTGTTCGCTCATTTGTCTTGGCTAAGGAGGCAAAAACAGTGGAGGAAATAGCAGAGTATGGAAACATGGCTCGTTCTGTGGAGGCAGTGAATTCCAAAACCCTGGAGGGAGAGATTTTGAATTTGAGAACTGAGATTCAACAACTGAAGCTAAAAAATAAGTCTCTTAACACTCTGCAGAGGGAAAGAAGCAGCAAAAAGGCTGAAACCACTGGTGATTCGAGGAAAACAAAAGTCCATGTTACCGATGTGGTGAGTGCCGCCATAAAACATCCGATTGTAGATTTCAAAATGCAAGGTGCTTTAAATGCAACAAATTGGGGCACATCAAGGCTGCATGTCAGTCTGCACCATACGCGCCACCAAAAGTAAAGTCAAGATAGGGATATGCACTTATCCCAGGGTATCGTACTCATATCTCCAGGGATAGGCAGCCAAATATTGCAGAGGTGGGGGAAAATGCAAAGCTTAAAGGTAAGGAAAATATGGGGTGTAATAGTACCTTAGATAGAAGCATGATATTGGAATGGGAAGACTATTATTTCAGGCTTTAATATATACAGGTGCGCAGGGTGTGTCATGCATTACAGAGAGGGCATACAGTGGTTAGCTAATGAATATTCTTTCGAAAATTCACATTTGGTAAATTTGCGGGGTGCTGATGGAAGGGGTCTTGCTACTAAAGGACCGGTGATCCTACCTATATTAGTAGATCACTTAAGGTTGGTACAAAAATTTCAAGAAATCAAAAACCTCAGTTACTCAGTCATATTAGGCACATATTTCTTGCAAAACAAAAAAGCAAAGATAGATTATGCAAATAACTGCATAGAGTTACAGGGTGGAATGTCAGTGGTGAGAATGTCACAGTTAGAAAAGATGACAACTCTGGCAAGGCTAGTGTGCAATATAACCATATTATCAAGGTCTGTATCAACAGTACATGTTAAAATAGGGTCAAAGGCAAGCAAAAATCTGTTAGAACCAGTGGCTAGTCTTCCAGCAAAGCTTAATATTTTATGGTCTAGGTGCTTAGTGGAAATGAAAGGTAACTGTACTACATGTCAAGTACTGAATCCAACAAATGCAGAGATCAAACTGAAGCATAATCAGCCATTGGCCTTGGTAAAAGAAGTAAGGCCAGAGGCTGTACCAAGTGACCTCTCTGAGAAATTGAACATTGATGGCTCATTTGGGTTAGAACAGTCATTCTCTACAGCTATGCAGGAAGGGGGTCTGGGAATGTTAAGATGGATTTAAATCAGTTCTCTGTAGCTAAAATAAACAGCTTGACAGATGGCACCCTCCTAGCAGCAAGCAACACCATAAGCTTTTGTTCAGCTGGTCTCCAGGTCACTAACCTCAAATATGTCAGTATAGCTAAGACCAAGGATTTGATCTATCCGATTCTGACCTAAACGAGGGTGATGTAAAACAATTGCACATACTTTTAGGTAACAATAGAGATGGTTTTGCCCAAGACATTTCTAAATTAGGGTAAGCCATTTTCTATTATCATGAGATAGATACAGGGGCTGGCCCTGCCCGATAAACAAAGGTTCTACCGCACTACCACTGCAACTAAGAAGGAGATAGAAAGACAGACCAAATAAATGTTAGCTCATGATATAATAGAAGAGGCCAATATCCCATGGCATAGCCCAGTAATACTGGTTAAGAAACCAAATGGGGAATTCAGGTTTGCAGTTGATTATAGCGCATTAAATAAAGTTACAAAACCAGTGAGATTCCCTATACATATGGTTCGATGATATTGCAGATGTAATTGGACAGTCAAGGGCTCAATTGTACCCCAGTCTCGATTTGAAACAGTGTTTTTGGCAGATACATCTCTCAGACTTGGCAAAAAGTAAAACTGGATTTATAACACATGAAAAGGTGTTCCAATTCAAGAAACTTCTATTTGGGTTGTCCAACAGTCCTTTAGCCTTTTCTATGGTAATCACAGAGGTTTTACGAGATTTGAACTGGAAGTTGTCTCCAGTCTATATTGATGATGTTCTGGTTTTTAGTAAGAATTTTGATGAACACTTGGAGCATCTGAATTTGGTGTTTGATAGACTTCAGAAGGCCAACCTGCGCCTGAACCCTTCAAAATGCAATTTTGCTGTCTCTCAAGTAAAATACCTTGGCCATATTTTTAAAGAAGGTATTGGTGCAGATCAGGAAAAGGTGAAGGCCATGTCTGAGTTTCCCCTGCTCAAATTACAGCATGATATAGATCATTTTTAGGACTGTGTAATTACTATCGCAGGGATTTGCTAGCATTGCAGCACCATTAAATGGGCTCCTACAAAAGGAGGCCAAATATGTCTGGACTGAAGAATGTAATAACCCCTTTAAAACTCTTAAGGCTGCCTTGACCACAGCCCCCATTTTGTGTTACCCTGAGTTTGAGAAGGAATTTATTCTATACACAGATGCAAGCAGCATAGGTATTGGTTATATTTTAGGACATAAAGATGACAAAAATAGAGAAAGGGTTGTAGCTTATGGGAGAAAAGCTTTAAGAAAGCTGAAAAGAACTGGGAAATTACGGACCTGGAGGGTCCAGCTTTGGTAGAAGGTATTCTCTATTTCCATGTATATCTAGCATCCAGGAAGTTTGTGGTCTATACTGATCATTCGGCAATTAAAACGATAAAGTCCACCAAACAGCAGGCAGGTCGCTTGCTAAGGTGGGCTTTGCTTCTACAGAGCTATGATTTTGAAATACACTATAAGCAAGGAAAGCTCAATTCAAATGCAGATGGGTTGTCACATAGGGAGTATCCAAATAAATCTGGAGAAATCCCGATGATCAAGTACATGAAGTGGTGGTCGCTTACATAAACATTGAAACACAAATTCGAGAGGGCAGTATGGTAGAATATGTACTACAATGACCTGCATCAGTACAGGTATGTGCATCAGATTCCAAGGCAAAATACACCTTTTCAGCCATGGTTCAGGCCACTGAGGACTATACGAATATAGATCCTATTGATCATGTTCGGGAAGTGTTAGCCTTATGTTCAGATAGTCTTATGGATATGCATCCTAAGTTAAAAGGAATGAATGGCAGCATAGCAACTTCCCTCAGAGCTTTAAATGGTAAAAATCAGTCAATCTGGCCACGTCGGTTGCAAAGTGTGATGCTTTGTTATAGGGCCATAGAGCCACTCCTTCAACCCTGTCAACACGGTTTTCACCTTATTTTTGGCTGTTTGGGCGAGAATGTCTCACTCCCGTTGATACAGTAATAATACCCTCTTCAACAATGGGCAAATCAGCTCAATCGCATTTGGCTAAAATCCTTGAAGGTCACGAGTTGTATAGAGAAATAGCTAAGAAAAACGTCCAGCAGGCTCAAGCTAAAGATAAGAGAGAACTGAGCAATCAGATTCATTCCTATTTTGGAGTCATTCTCATTTCTTGTGTTCCTGTTATAAGAGTGCATGTGTGTTTAATGTTGTACTTGGATACTATTCTATAGGAAATACATTTGTTTGGTACCGTTTGGTATTTCAGTGGAAATAGAAGGTGCTCCTTATTTGGACTATAATGTTATTCTGGAACAACTGTGAATTATTCAAAGGACAACGAGACCTTGACAATGTTAGAATTCTTGGTGGACCAGCACATTTCGGGTTTTAAAATGTATGTGGAGCTTTAAATTCATTTGGACCTTCACAGAACTTCATCATTAGCATTATTTTTGTTTCAGTTCATAATACTGTAAGTTCCTCTCAAATTTTCATTTATAATTTTGATAATTAAATTGTTCTTTAAGCTTTAGAAATCTTGTTGGTATTGCTTATTTCTGTTACTTAGTTTGTGAACACAGAGTATAAACACTTAATTTGAATCAGTCTTCATTTGCAGTAAGAGCCCTCTCACATTAATAGAAACTCATCACCACAACTACAATAGTTCTCATGCTTAAACCAAGAATACAATTCTTTTCATTGCGATCCAAACTTGTTCTTTTTCAGGAATTACATGTCATAGGGGGAGTTATCCAGAGGGTAATTGATACGGGAGGCGGGGGTAGGTGGGTAATAAACATGGGCCTGGGGGGGGGGGATAATTGAATAGCCAGGGGATGACGGAACTGGGATAAATGACGGGGGTAAATGAGGAGTAATGATCTGGGAATAACTGTCTTAGAAAAGAGATAGATAGATAGATAGATAGATAGATAGATAGATAGATAGATAGATAGATAGAAGTGTCTGTCTTACGAAAAAGAATTCAAATCAAACTTTTATTGCACCAAACAAAATAGATGTTGATACAGCAAAAACAGAATATATCGAATTGATACAAAAAATGGAAGCAATATACTTAATAGTAAACACACAAGGATAAACACCACTGATGGAAACTTGGCCTTCCTGTGAGTAATATTCAGTGGAATAGTTTTAATTTATTAAACTACAAATAAATGTAGATAAAAGTATTGCGGAATGAATACCCAAATGAAACATAAACACAGTGCATACCATATATGCATTTTTGGATGTTAATAATGATATGACATCGTAACAATATTTGAATTTATAGGAAATGTTTACGTACTAAAAATATATAGAATTTCAAATAATACTCCCGATTAATCAAACTGTTAGAATGTCTTTTGTGTAACACGACCCTTACTTTCCGTGATGAATTGAATTTTCAGTAAATAAAAACGTCGAATTGTAGGCTATGATATGAAGTAGTTACAGTTTTAAACCGTTTCTGTACTTAAACGTACCAGTGCAGAAAATATCCGTCGATATATAACTTGCATGCTACCCGTAGATATCTATTTACTCTAGCTAACAGCTAGTTAGGAGCTCACGTTGTTATGATAATTAGCTTAGAAACCTGCAAAGATCAAAGCAATGCACCTGCGCAAGTTATGATACTGACAATAGCGTCTATACTTGACACGGTTGCGGTGACAATTAACTGCTTATGATCAAAATATGCCATAAGACTGAGAACAGAGAAAGTGCTATTGTGCCAAATCAGATAAATGTGTGATTTGTGAATAATTTAGATTTTTTTTTTTAAACATAGCTTTATCAGTATTAGTCATACACCTACGTCTGCAATGTGGCAGTTTATAGTGATGTCTAGCATGGGACATCATGCCGCAGACAGGTAACATCATGCCTCACCCATTCACATTATCTTGACACGCGACCCACCAGTGCTAATTCTAAAATCTTAATGCTCAACGCCAAGTGATGATGCTGCTAGTACAATCTTTATAAATCTTTGGTATATCATTGATACAGCGTACATACTACACACACACACACACACACACACACACACACATTAAAACATTAAACACACCTGCAGACTTATAGCAAGAACACTAGAAATGAGAATTATTCCAAAATAGGAATGAATCTGATTGCTCAATTTTCTCCTTATATGCACATTCTATTATGACTATATTTCACAACATATCCCATGTGACAGATCTTACTACTGAATTTATTTCGAAATTGCCTACTCATGTGACCTAGCCCAACCAATGGGAAGTTACAGAATTCTTCTTTAATTGTCTAAGCTCCATCAGCAAGTGAGAAATTAACCCAAATTTGTCAAGAAATCTTATTATTAAGATTATTGTTAGAAATTGGCAACACATACGTAAGCATCTATTTACAGATCCTTTGTAATTTTATGCTCTTAATATTCCTATTACAAACCTTAGTAACATAGGTAAAATCTATCTAAAGATAATCTGCACAATTTACAGCCATGAATAAACGTTTTAAAAAAGTAGATAAAATCGTGTACCAGGAGTTCTAAAAAAATATAGATATACAAAAGAAAAGACAAATATTAATAAAATTAAAAACTGATCAGGTAAGGTATTTTAGAAGTTGCATACTCTATAAGACAGTACTTCATTGAATTCTGGTGGATGTCATAATTACCATTAATTGTGAATGTTAAACTAAGATCAGCACAACATGTTTAATGAAGGTGAATATGAAAAGTATTCATGTATATATCCATGTGTTTATCTACATTGGGTTTTATGGTGCATCTCATTGGCCATGCTTGTGGAAAGTGTTTTGACATTTATTTTGTATATATATATATATATATATATATATATATATATATATATATATATATATATATTAGTGACTTAGTGACATTTTCGGTGTTATTGAAAACTAAGTATTTTATTTATGCTGTTTTGTGTATAACATTTGAACACTGAGGAAAATTATTATTCATCATAGTACAGTGTAACCAGTTGCAAAGATGCAGGGTGCTTAAGGCAAGACACAAGGAGGCAGGATAATGAGGTTGGTGGTCTGCATAATGGGGAAATATTAGACCAAAATCTTGCACTTGTATATTTTGCCTTAAACCCATTATTTGGATACCATGAAAGTGGGTAGAGATTTAAAATTAATATTTATTAATTAATAAAGTGTAGAAAACTGAATTACCAATAGTGGTAGATTGACATACAGGATGTACAGAAATACAGGTCTTTGTACTTTGTTATGGCCAATACAGGCCTTCATACTTTGTTTTGGCCAATACAGGCCTTCCTACTTTGTTATGGCCAATACAGGCCTTCCAACTTTGTTGTGGCCAATACAGGCCTTCCTACTTTGTTGGGGAAACTACCATGATGTTGCTCAGGATTGAGTAGAACATATTTAATTTGCAACCTGGACCCGAGATCTCAAAATCATCTTGGGTCGAGTCAAGTTGCAACAGGAACCAAGATCTCAAAAATATATTGGGTTGAGTCGAGTACGAGTTTGTATTCCAAGCTCGAGTCTAAATATCAGTTTTGAGCTTTTACTTCATTTGTGGATCTCAAAAAATTGGAGTCAAGTTTTTACTTGAAACTTGAATTTGAGATTAAAAATTATAGAATCGCATTAGAAGTACTCTCCAAACTGAAGCAAATGTGGCAGCTGTGGCTAGACACAGACACTTTAGGCGGCACCTGAATACAATATTTCCACTTAGAATTCTCATTGATTAAACAAATCCTCTGGAATCTGTCAGTGGAAGAAGTATTTTCAAGATTTATATTTAGATAACAAACCATTCTCTATACATGTATATGCAATTCAACAAAGACCCACAAAAAGAAGCATTGCCCTCCCACCACCTTTAGAAATCCTTATTGCCCTCAGATTTTGTGCTACTGGTGTTTTTTACAAGCTGCCTGGCAACTGTGTCTAAATCTAAGAAATCTATTGGGTGCAGCATTCAAGCAATAGTAGTTATCATTGTCAACATAATGGACTGCTTTGTGGTTTTCCTGCAAAGACAGAAAGCAGTAGACACAAAGCAGGAATTTTCCAAATTAGCAGGTATATATTCTTTAGCTTTTACTTACACACTGGAAGACTTTACACATACTCATAGTCATTGTCTGACTTAGATATATAAATCACGCTGTCAACAATGGGATTTACCATTGTCATTGAAGCTACTGTTATTAACTGTGTACATCATCAAATTGATGTTGCAATGTAATCAGACATAAAGCGAGTATTAATAGTGTATTAGTAATTTGTTATGGTAATTCCAAAAATATAAAATAAAATAATAACTTTAGTTATAATAAATACTGTTCTACGAACATAAATTTCAACAAGGATTTTGAATTTGAAACTACTTGGGCTAATCTAGCTCCTTTCTTGTACAATCAGGTGTCGAATGTTCCTGCTTCAGTCTTCTAAAATAACTTATAAAAGAGGTTATCTCAAACTATAGATAAAAAACTTTAATACATGATTAATAACAACAACATGAGTGATTATCAATCAGTTAAGATTTACATAAATTTACATATAACTGCTTGAATTTGCAGATTTTATATAAAATATATATATATATATATATATATATTTGCAGTATGATTTTGGGGGGGTCACGTGAGCCCCCCCCCCCCTTGACCCATGCTGCGGGCGCCCATGGCTGGAACATCAATCTTAATTACCCTTGCTTTACTTCCTGCTTAGTTTCTTATTAAGAGTACGCTGTCTATAACAAATTTACTCTAGGAGACACTGATTGATGTCTGCTCGACAATAGCTTAGACCTCGATGGCTAATAATATCACACCAATAGAAGATATACATGAACTGGGCAGAGCTACCAATTCATTGAAGTCAGGCTTAGTTTCAACTGACTTAGGTTGGATTGTTTTGAGATTACGTTTGAAGTTTCTGATAGAGGAAGAGGAAACCATTATGACATGAATGGACTGACTTTTGATCAAATATCAGCATTGGTATGTTTGGACATTAAATTAAAATCAATTGGCAGAACAGGAGCATATCATTATGGTGGCTCGTGAAGCTGGTTGTCAACGGAAGTGAACCAACTTTAATTCTTTTATTGGCAAGCTGCTTCATTTAGAGGTATGTTTAAAAGTTCTGATTCATTTATGACTTCACTGGATTCATTTCCGATAAAATATCAGTATTTGTTTCATTGTGCTTTAAATTATAATCAGTTAGACAAAATCTGAATATTTGGCTTCTTGATAAGGCAGTTTTCAGCATGGGATTGTTTTATTGGTGATTAATTTGCTTAAATCGGCAAAACGTTTAAAACCTTGAACGTTTTAATTAATGGATCATTCAGAAGAAAATGAAACAGACATAACAAACAGTGCATATATATGAACTTTAAAATCACAATGGTGCAAAAAAAAAGTGTATTTTCTTTTCTGTCTCTGTCTTGGAAATGACCTGGTGGTGATGAATTTTCTGACCCTGAGACTCCAAAGAGTTTGAATCACTATATAAACAGAAAAGTCACAATTGTATTATTCCGATATACAAAGGAGTTTTGCTTGTGAAAGGAATGATCCGCTTTTGAATTTACTAGTACCAGAATTTCTCTTAAATTTGTTAGCTCTGAGGAGAAGAGAATGAGTCAATCTCTGAAATCTGTTAGAAAATTTAAGGATGAGTGGAAGAGTGAACTGACAATTCTGTGAAGTAGATCACTGATATTTGAATAATATATAACCTTCATAGTTGTATGGGTATATTTTTGCATACAAAATTTTATTTGAGCAGTTGATAACAGAATATGTTGAAAAGTTGAAAATATAATAAAGGATAATCATCTGTCTATTTCATGTACAAAATATACACACAGTAACATAGTCAGAAACACTTTTACAAAAATGAGATTGTATATTTCTTACAAAATACTGAATAGGTATTGCTCATTAATCAGTACGAGATAATACATCTTAAACATTATTTGTTTCCACCAATAATGAGGAATTACAGCTATGGGCTCACATCCGTCCAAATGAATTGACTCTCGAGACTTTCGTTTTGACTCTTGAAATTTTCATTTTGACTCCTGAGATTTTGGGGTCAAGGGTCAACTGACTCTGAAATCTATTGAGAACCCTGTCACCTAGTGTCCTACTGTGGCCCTTGAAATCACTAAAGTTCATCTTGAAAGTACAGCGCAACCAAAATATTTTATTACCAATGTCAAATTTCAATCGTTTATCTTATGTATCGTCATGTGCTTCTTCAAAGCTCTACTCTCAGTATACATTTGATCACAAATTCCACATTTGAATGGTTTTTCTCCAGTATGTGTCATCATGTGCTTCTTCAAGTAAATGTTCCGCCAAAAAAGTTTATCACAAACTTCACATTTGAATGGATTATCTCCTGAATGCATCATCATGTGTTGCTTCCAGGAGCTACTATTGGCAAATTTGTGATTACAAATTTCACATTTAAATGTTTTTTCTCCAGTATGTGTCATCATGTGCTTCTTCAAGTAAATATTCCGCCCAAAACATTTATCACAAACTTCACATTTGAATGGCTTATCTCCTGAATGCATCGTCATGTGTTGCTTCCAGGAGCTACTGTGGCCAAATATGTGATTACAAATTTCACATTTGAATGGCTTATCTCCTGTATGCACCCTCATGTGCTGCCTCAAATTAGCACTCTGCGTAAACATTTTATGACATACTTCACATTTGAATGGTTTATCTCCAGTATGTAGCCTCATGTGCAACTTCAAACCAACACTCTGCTTGAGCATTTTATGACAAACTTCACATTTGAATGGTGTATCTCCAGCATTTCTCTCCATGTTCATACTCGGCACTCTATATGAACACTATCGCAAATATCACAGTTAATAAGTCTTGAAGTACTAGCAATGTCCCGACCTGTCCTGCCTATTATTTTCGACAACGCACAAGAATCGTACGTTTTGATTCGGTTCACAATAACGAGTTCCAGTTCAACAGCAATGAATGTAGTCCCAGTCTATTCTAAACCATTTTTCTCCTTTCTCAATTTTGAGTTAGATTTATGCATTCCTGGTACTGGGTTAAAGGTAATTGCTTATTCTTTCGAATATGAGGATTTTGGCATTGTTATCTGTCAGTATCTTGGCGAGAGTGCACAGTGAGTAATAAGACACTGATACTAATCCGGAAGTGAAATCGGCGAGCCATTGCAAGTGGACTGGGTCACAAATATTACTTCTTGTCTAGTTGTATGATATTCCAGTAATAAGAAGTTAGATTTAGTCATTCTTGGCATTGATTTAAGGGTAATAGTTTATTCTTTAGAATCTGAGCATTATCGTTTAGATGTCTGTGAGTATTTCGCTGTTTCGTCGATAATGCACAATGAGTAATGAGACTTGATTTTAATCCGAAAATGTAAAGTGTGAGATCTCGTACTGTCCCTTTTACTGTCCAGACCCCCCCCCCCCCCCCCCCCCCCCCCCCCTCTCTCTCTCTCTCTCTCTCTCTCTCTCTCTCTCTCTCTCTCTCTCTCTCTAAAATTTTGCAGATAACTTTTAAGAAGGCTAGCATACTGTTTCAGATCATGATCAATTCGTACCGTACCATGGCCGATTCGGATCAGGTTTATTCGGCTAAGATTACTGGCTCATGATTCTGACCATAGGGAATATTGTGAAGTTGCGTCCAGGATTTAAATGTGACGTTTAAATTTGTATAAAATATGATATTTCTCTTTATTTCATATGTAGGTTTAGTAGTTATGAAATGCATTTAACCCCAACTGTACGAGTGATATTGGGGTTGTTATATATAATGAAATAACGTAAGGCTGCTTTTCTGTCATCGGCAATTTAGATGTGAAATAGTCTGAAACCAGCACAAAAACACAAACACACACATACACACAAACGTACGCGCACACACAAACACATACAAACACACACACACGCTCACACACATACATTCAAACACTTTTCTGTTAAGGGAAGAAAGCAAACACATACACACATACAAACGTATGCTAATTAACACAAACACACACATTCACACGCACGCACGCACGCACGCACGCACGCACGCACACACACACACACACACACACACACACACACACACACACACACACACACACACACACACACACACACACACTCCAAACGCCCTGTGTTAGTTTAGAATGTAAGAGAATGAGATAAAATCTCACGAGAAAGACTATCTCTTACACCACGAAATATACCTATAGCCTCAAAACACAAATCTGATATATAAGGACTCCTCTGCGTATAAAATGTAGTCATTTGCAAGTTTGCAATCAAGATGAAACTATCGCATCATTTCGTGAAGAAAGGAATAGAAGGAAAGAGGCAGAAACGTGACCTATCGCCTCACACAGTAGCTGAAGTCTTGGCTCAAATTCATACCAGCGATTTTGAAGACGACTAAGTGAACAGAATTCAGACCTAGAGTCTTCGTCAAACCAAAGTCCACCACCAGTAACCACTGAAAAGTACTATCACATTCGAGAGACCGAAAAGCGCTCGTCTGGAAAATTTGGAACCACGGCCTACACGTACATGGTGAAGTTCAAAGATTTCAAGTCCGACGTACCGTTGGAGAAAGCAGAAGAGTTCATCACCGATGTATGGGGTCTTTTGTTAACTACACTGAAACGACAATGTGAAGCCAAAGAAGACGATGTCTTGAGACTTTCCATTTATCACGACAGCTTGAATTCGCCCGTTTGGATCGAGTGTAGCAGACCATCAGAATTGACACCTTCTAAAGTCATCGACAAGATTCAACATGTACAGCAATCCAACGACAAGTTTCACATCATCGATGGAAGAACGACACTGTTCATGACCCACGTGTCTCTTCCCCAAAGTACCGGAGGCAAAAAGGTGCTTTTGGTGGACGACCTTCGCAGCATTAAAAAAGAGCCTCGTCCGAATTAACAACCCTCAAGAAAAGATGTGTTTAGCCAGGGCTAACGTGGTGGGACGAATGTATACCGACAAGAACGACACGGCAGAATGGAAAAGAGCTTGGCAAACTATTTAAAAATCGAACCGAGCCAAACAACGAAGAGAAACGGGACTCCTGTTACAGAAAGCGGGGCTATCCAAAGACACTCCCTGTGCTATTCTTGAAATGCAAAATTTGCAAGACGTCTTGTCTCCTAACTACACTTTGAAAGTGCACCCAAAAGAAGTGCGTAGACCTCTGTTGTTTCGAGACAAAAATTTCAAAGTCGGAAAATAGTCACGTCTATTATCACGATGAACATTTCAATGTCATTACCAGTATCGCCCCATTCCTGTCATACAGCTATTACTAGGAGAAATGTGACTATGGGTATAACAATCGAGAGCAACACAAGCATTGTGGATCGAAATTTGAGGGATATTTGGCCTCTAAATCCTGTCTTGACGAAGGACAACAACGGTTACATTGCCCAACTTGTCAGCGCACTTTTGTCAGCCCTACTTTACCAACAACATCTGAAGACGCAAGGTTCACAACAGAAAAGGTCTTGCCAACTCCTTGAAATGCAAAATTTCCAAGACGTCTTGTCTCCGCGCTACACCTTGAAAGTGCACCTAAAAGAAGCGATTGGACCTCTGTTGTTTGAAGGCAAAAATTTCAAAGTCGGAAAATACATTCACGTCTATCATCAGGATGAACATTTCAGTGCCATTACCAGTATCGCCCCATTCCTGGGATAAAGCTATTACTGTGAGAAATGTGACTGGGTATAACAATTAAGAACAACACAAGCATTACGGATCAAAATGTGAGGGATGTTTGGCCTCTAAATCCTGTCTTGACGAAGGACAACAACGATTACATTGCCCAACTTGTCAACGCACTTTTGTCAGCCTACCTTACCAACAACATCTGAAGACGCGAGGTTCACAGTAGAAAAGTTCTTGCCAATTCCTGAGATTGTGCCCTACTTGTGGACAAGGCATATGTACCAATAATGCCAAGGCTCACGTATGTTCAGGAAAGAAACGATGTCACATTTGTTTCCGAATCGTGGTCTTGGAACACGTATACTACATTCAGAAATACCAATTCAAACATCAAGAGGAAGATGACCAGAAGAAAGGGATTTTCATCTTTTTCGATTTCGAATGCATGCAAGAGACTGGCATTCACATTTCTAATTTATGCATGGCTCATCGAGCGTGCGAGAAGTGCATCCAAGAACTTGTCTTTCGTCATTGCCCTCAATGAAGCAAGATTCCTGGAGGTCGTGAAAAAATCTTTTGAGGACCTAACACGTTGGCCGATTTCGCCCAATGGATCTTGGACCCTATCGAAGAGACATGGAGTCAAGAGGACATCGAACATTACGGAGATTGCCATCGCAATGCCACGGTGATGGCTCGCAATTTCTCGGGATACGGTGGGCAATTTCTTCTCAGATACTATACGGAAGAAAGCACCGAACGTCCGAAAGTCACTTTAAACGGAGTCAAAATGATTTTCGTGCAAGTGGGACAAGTGCAGTTTAAAGATTCGATGAGTTACTTGGCCATGCCATTAAGCCGAATGTTTGAAACGTTTGGAATGACAAAAATGGCCAAAGGCTATTTTCCGCACTTTTTCAATACCGAAGCCAATCAACACGACGTTCTACCCCATTTGCCTGATGCTCACTACTACGATCTCGACAACATACGCACCGAACAACGGGACACTTTCTACGCTTGGTACCACACACACGCCTCGGACCCCTTTGACTTTCAGATAGAAATGTAAAAGTATTGTCGTTCCGACGTGGATATTTTTCGGCGTTGCTGTGGAAAATTTCAAGACTTATTCATGAAGCACAGAAGGATCGAACCTTTGAGAGAAGCCTGCACCATTGCTGAAGCCAAAGCGTGTTCCTTAGTGTACCGCAAACGATTCATGCTCAAAAACACTCTGGCTGTCATAAGCTCTCAAACGACCAATTTTGTCAAACGTCAATACTCGGTCAAAGCCCTATGCTGGCTACATTTCTTGCTCGACAAGGAAGACAAATGGAACCAACATGCCCGCAACAGAGGGCGATCAGAAGGTATTCGGCGGATGGCTGAAACTTAGAAAACTCCAAGATCGTGTACGAGTTAAAATGTTGCTTATTTCACGGATGTCCCATCTGCTACCCTCAACGTGACACAAAATATTAGTTTTTACAACGTACCATGGAAGACTTGTACCAGGCCACTTGTCAGCGTCGCTTGAAGTTAGAACAGCAAGGATAGCAAGTGGTGGAAATGTGGGAACACGAGTATGATCACCGATTGAAACCCGATCCCGAGGTTAAACTTATCGTGGAAAGTTACAAGTTGGTCGATCCTCTGAACCCGCAGGACACCTTGTACGGAGGACGGACGAATGCCACCTGTTTGCTGTACCACGCCGACGAGGAGAAAGGAGAAAAAAATCAGATGCTTGGACGTGTGTTCGCTGTATCCATACGTGTGCAAATATTGTCACTTTTTCGCAGGGCACCCGCAATTGCTGACGTAACACATCGACCTGGAGAACATTCGACAATACGAAGGCTTGATGAAGTGCAAAGTCTTGCCTCCCACGGACCTGTACCATCCCATTTTACCTCTCCATTGCCAAGGAAAATTGATGTTTCCCTCGTGCCGTACTTGGGCCGAAACGTGGAGCCAAGATCAACCTTGTCAGCACTCCCAGGAAAAACGCGCCATGACAGGAACGTGGGTCAGCGTGAAATTGTTTAACTCTCTGGATCTGGGATACCAATTGTTAGAAGTGTACGAAATTTACCACTTTCCCAAGACGGAAAAATACCAAAGGGTCGACCAAAGTCAGAGAGGCATTTCCGCAGATTACGTGGATGCCTTTTTATACTGAAACAAGAAGCCATCGACAATCCTTCGTGGTGCCAGACTCCCGAAGACCAAAAGAAATTCAAAGAGAAATACTTGGACCAGGAGGGCATCACTTTAGACCACGTGGTGAAAAATAAAACAAATCAATCGTTTGCTAAATTGACCTAGGATTGCATGTGGGGAAAAATGGCACAACGACCGTGTTTACCTAAGACGGAATATTTCACGGAACCTTCCCGCTACTTCCAGATGATTCACGACAAAACTAAAGCCATGAAACACGTGGACGTCCTTCGTGAGGACTTGATCTTAGTCAGTTATGAAGAAGTGGACCGACGAATTTGGAAATGTCATCATTGCGGCCTACGTAACAGCCCATGCTCGCTTAAAATTCTACGAAGCGTTCACCAATTAAGGGATCGTGTGCTGTATTGTGACAGGGACAGTTGCATTTACATCGATCGCCTTAGTCAAAGTCACCCTGACATCGAGGGAGACCGTTTGGGAGCCTGGGCAGACGAGCACCCCAACGACAAGATTAAAAGTTTTGCTAGTGGCGGTCCCAAAAATTACGGTTACGAATACCGGGACCCACGAGAAGAAGTGCACACCGAGTGTAAAGTGAAAGGATTGACTCTCAATTATCTTTGGAAATGGAATGGGAGGATATGGTGGAAACCGTGGAAGACGAAGAGGACATAGTGATGAGGTCCAGATGGCCAGAAAAAGAACAACATTTAGTCTCCTGATTTGCCAATCATCTGGCAGATAAAATTACGGAATTGACCAAGAAAGATTGCAATGGATGTCAAAACGATTATTCCAGTGAAATTCAACACGATAAATGTCTGATGATGAGTCAAGAAGAACATTTGGACGAGTATCTGGAGGACGCTTGGGGTCTCATCTCAAAAGAAGCAGTGTTGCATCAGTGGTATAAAGGCTTACGTGATCATTCCTCTCCTCCACCGATTGCTTGGAATCCATTACAGCGAAGCTCTCTTGTCTCAGAGTGCGGAGACAAGGCGAAGAAACGGTTACTTTTCAGAGATTTTGAACGTAAAAGTCAGGATTGAATTGATGACTTATCATTACCTGTGAAAAACAAGAAAAAACAACAAAACAAAAAAATGAATACCTGGGGACTTTATTTCCTTTTGAACAACAGTTCTTACACTGATTCTTGGAATCCTGTCATGTGTGCTAAAGATGAAACCTAAAGACCATCAAGCTCATGTCATCAACAAGGACGACAGTTATCTCCCATGAGACCACTGGGTAGCCGTCTTCTTCCCTAAAGATGGTTGTGTGGAGTATTATGATTCGTTTGGATTACCACCTTTGGAAGACGATATCATTGACTATTAGATGAAATGCCCAGACGGCACGATTCAATATTGCAAAATTACAAGGCACGTATTCCATGGTGTGTCTACATTATTGTGTGTATTTTCTTCATCAACGCAGTTTTGGACATCCCTAAAAACATTTAGTGACTTATTTTGATCGTAACTCTTCTAGAAACGATGAAAAGGTAGATCAGTGGTTTTGTGACCATTATGGATATCTCTTGTCTTTAGCTAGGAAACGTAGTGTACATCAATGGCCCAATGATTTCCATCCGTGGAAGTCTAACATGATTTCACAATGTTTTCAACCTTGTCCAAAATAGTTTGTTTGTTTGAGAAAATTGTTGGTTATTTGTTGTTTGAATAAAACTGTTCTGTTTTTGAAAAAGTCTTGGTGGTATGTTTTCAAAAAATTCTGTGACTATACATGCTCTTTGACGTCTTTCTATCCCTCACCATGAAATCATCATAGGGTTCCGACCCTAAACAAAGAAAGCAGGATGTTTTCTGTCACTTCCGCGCTTAAACCACACAAAGCGCGGCTGTCTCCAGTCTGACCATCCATGGTTGACTCGTCCACCTATGAAGATGTGTTCAAGACTAGCCAAGCTGAATGAAGCCTATGTGAATTTACATCGTGTCAGGCAACATCTGATACCCAAGCCTGATGAGATAGAAAATGTCAGGATATTGAAAGTGGCCCAAGACCTGAAAGAAGAGGTCTTCAGAGAGGACATCAAGAAGGAGCAGGAAGAGTGGACCGAGAAATACGTACTTCAGAAACAACAGAGAGAACAGCAGCGGCAACAACAGGAGCCAGACAGAGGTTTTGTGGACTTCCGTGTTGACATGAAAGAGTTCTCCTTCTCGTCCCGAAGAAGAACACCCTATCCTGTGGTAAAGCCTGTAGCCATTCGGGGACACAATCCTAGACGATAAAAAAATTGTCATCACCCCGTCAGCATAACAACCCTTTTCAGGGCTACTCCCAACCCTCTAGAAAATACATACTAGTCCGATTGCGTGCACGTTAACAAATGTGCCTATAAACGCTTCGTTTCTCTGGCTTTGTAAGGTGGTATGTTTTGTAAGTGTGTGTGTGTTTTTATGTATTTGTGTGCGTTCGCGTACGTTTGTATTTGTGTTGATATGTGTGTATGTGTATGTGTGTTTGTTTTCTTCCCTTAGCAAAAAAGCTTATCCCTTAACAAAAATGTTTGTGTGTGTTTGTATGTGTTTGTGTGCGTTCGCGTACGTTTGTATTTGTGTGTTTGCATGTATGTGTGTTTGTTTTCTTTCCTTAGCAAAAAACTTATTCCTTAACAAAAAAGTGTTTGTATGTGTGTGCGTGTGGGCGTGTGTGTGATTGTGTGCATTAGCGTACGTTTGTATGTGTGTGTATGTGTGTTTTCTTCCCTTAGCAGAAAACTTATCCCATAACAAAAAAGTGTTTGTATGTGTGTGTGTGTGTGTTTGTGGTTGTATATGTTTGTGTGCATTAGCGTACTTTTGTATGTGTGTATGTGTGTGTTTGTGTGTATGTGTGCTTGTTTTATTCCCTTAGCAAAAAACTTATCCCTTTACAAAAAAGTGTTTGCATGTGTGCTTGTATGTGTTTGTGTGTATTCGCGTGCGTTTGTATGTGTGTGTGTGTTGTGTTTTGCCTTTAAAAAATTCCCTTGTCCCGGCTCAATGTGTTTGTTTTGTGTGAATGTGGAGTAGTGTGATTATAACCTCTAACTATTTTGCTGAGGTAATTGTAGGTAATGATGTGTTTTTGTAGATAAAAAATTTACTTCTCCACAATGTATTGATAGTAAATATCGTGATAGTGAGTTTTTTGTATAAAACTTTATTTTAGATTAGCATTTTCATCACTTTGGATTGTTTGGTAGGTGATTCTATGTCTATAAAGTTATATGTTCCGCTCAGCCAAGCGATGTTTTTGTTTTTTATATGAACGGTGCGTGTTCCCGCCCCGCCAGGCGATGTTTGTGTTTGTTGGTCAGTACTGCGCGGAAGTTCGTTCCCACCCCGCCAAGCGTTTTAGCTTTCGTTTCTCGCTGTCAATGTTTTGCCCGATTTAGGTTAGCCCCTTGCAACATTGTTGCCAATGTCCAGTACCATGACGTCACCCCACCTGTTCCATTCCTATTGTCCCTAGACAGAGCCAATATTTTTGTTTTATCTATACAGGCCCAACCTTTTGTTTGTATAAATATTGTCCGTGAATCGTCCCAGGGTGTTTTGTAATGGTAATTCCCATTGTCCATGAATCACCATGAAAAACTATAACGCTTGGCGGGGCGGGACATATAACTTTATATAATACCTGGTTGACATTGTTGCAAATGTCCTGTACAGTGACGTCATCATTCCAATTGTCCCCACAAAAACCCAATTTCTGCTAAATTCCCCTTGTCGCTAAACAACCCCAATGTTCCCCATGTTAAATTCCTCTTGTCGCTAAACAGCCCCAGAGGTTTTGTCCATGTTAAATTCCCATTGTCCGTAAACAGCCCCAGGCCCTTTTTGACTGGAATTTCCATTGTCCGTACAGCCCCACTATATTACTAACATCTACAAGAACAACTACTGAATGACAATAGTCTGTCTGTATGTGTTTGTGTGTGTTAGTAATTTTTAACGTAGCTTTAACAAATTTTGAGTAATATTGCTACGATGTCTGCAATATGACAGTTTATAGTCTAGCACTGGGGTATCATGCCACAGACATGTATCATCATGTCCAACCCCGTCACATTACCCTGACAAGAGGCCGACCAGTCCTAACACTGATCTCTTAATGCTGAGCGCCAAGCAAGGCAGCGACGCTCCAAGTCTGTCAGTGATAGTTCCTAAATAATGATTAGCAGTCACTCAAAGATATTGACGACATCATGTAATTGCTACTGGAGATTAAAAGTTACCGAAAGTTTATTTGGATTTAGATGGATTATTGTAGGTGTGTAATCATATTTTTCTACTTTATTTTGTCGCTCTGCGCTGATCTAATTAATGTAAAATTATATTTTTGTAGGAATACGTGGATTTTAGTAAAGCTAATTATTGTATGTTACTCCTTAAATCGTTTATATTTAACAAGAGACGCAGAAGAAAGTTATCCTATAATTATTCAAGCTGATAAGCTGCATATATCATCGGGTCGACGCCTAATTGGCTCAAAATATCATGGCTTACTGTATGCCTGTGATAATACAATTTAAGTTTTTACTTTGGTGGAAGAACTCCAAAATATCATATTTGATTTTGTAGTAAATCACAGAAATCAGTTTTGGTTTGGTAACATGTTGGCTTATGAGCACCTTTTGACTTAGGTACCTTGTGGCACTAATGGGTATGTTTTGACTTGGGTATAGTTTGACCTGATTATGGTAATTTTTGACTTGGGTACGTTTGGACTGTACCTCATAATGTTTTATCAATAAAATACAATGAAAGTGTGCATAAAATACGATGAAAGTTTGTGACAACACTTATTAGTTTTAACTGTGCTATAAATATAAAAAAGGAGTGAAAGAGAAACCCCATCCTTACGCTCTATTCCACTGTTGTCTCGCGTCTGCTTATCGCCTTAGAATGACAAGAAGATTGAAATAGCTACACATATACATTCAACAGACACTAGTACGTCACTCCTTTCATTCATGTCTACAGTTGAGTTCCACCCGGAGTCTTAAAACAACTTTATTTTTTTAAGTCCGGGCAAAATTATTAGCTTTGCCTTTCAGTACAGCATCGACTGTATTATGCCTGTGGAAAAAAGGATTCAATCCTTTTAATACGACCAAGAATTATGAACACGTCTTTGATATGTAACACTTTGCGCATTGTTATGTTTAGCCAGCATTACAGCCTATATGATGGTTGCATGCATGCTACAAAGCAACTTCAGCCATACTGGCATCATTGTCTGTCACTAAAGGAAGATTCATCCATAGACTCCATTCCTTAATATCTTTAACTAATACTTTAACGATCTTCAAGCTAGTGGGACTCTAGATGATCACTGGTCTGCAGCTCACAGTGATCATTAAGCTCGAAGATTAGGTGGCTTTATTTGCACGGCCGTCTGTGGCAAGTATTCCAGGCACGATCAAGAGATTTGTTTTAGTCCTGTCTCTGCAAGTTTTAGACATGTACGGCACCACTGGGTTGGAGAAGTATGCGCGCGACTGTAAATCGTATCAAGGAGCCAAAAGCCTAACAATTTCTTTGAAACCATCGTTGTCAACAACACTGAAAGGTTGCATATCTTTGACAATAAATCTAGCTATTGCAGCAGTCATGTTTTTATGTCGATACAAACTGCAAACATTGCCGAAGTTGTGTGACACTTTTCTCCGTGGTCAAAGTAGTGTTACTGGATGACCCAGCTGCTGATGCTATAAACCCAGTCATCTTGTTGTGTCGAGTTAGATGCTGCTAAAATTGGTCGTTCTACCACGATAACCATCTTTGCTAGCCAAGGTTCCGATGTGATAACCCTATCGACACCTTGGCGTATCGAGCAGACATTTCTGTGCTTCGGGTCTATGAATTCCGTTGAATGCGGTGCAAGCCACCTCATCCAATCAAAATTAAGTTGTCCAAATTTGAACACTGTTCATACATGGTCGAGACAAGGGGAGCACACAACATGAATTGACTGATAAATAAACAATGTTTCCAGTGCCGGTTCGTGTTTGCACAAATACCTTTCACTCAATACACCTGTAATGGCTTTCCTCTGGTACGTAGTCATCCTTTCGATTTTAAACATTTAAATTATCCAGTTTATGTCAATTGTCTCCACCGTTTTCAACCGATGCAAAATGCACCACGCTATTGGTTAGTTGGCATTGTATACTAAAGGAGGCAATTCATGAGATCTAATAGATGCAGCTAGGACAAAGCACCAATATATCTATTTGATCCACCAAGGTGTAAATAGAGCAATTATATCGGAACCTTTCTTAGCGAAGATGCTACAATAACGTACGTCAGCATTTCACTTCTTGAATACGGCAATACCTTATTCAATTTCTCCAGTACTCTTTAATTTCTTTATCTGCAGCATTTCTGCAAAAAAGCGTTTTGCTTTTCTCATGGGAATTATTTTAGAATCCGTTTTATTCAAAAAGATATATTTCTGAATATTAAAATTTAAATCTACATTCCTGTCAGAAAACGTAAGAAATAAGTCGACAATAATCGATATTTGAGACAAGAAACGGAAGTAAACACCGACCATGTATTTGAAACGGAGAACATCAGATGCGTCAATTGTTTGTTTAAATGATGTACTATTTTTCCGTCTTTGAAGACAAAATATCAACCAACACAGCAGTTGTTACATGCTTTATGGTATGTTCATTCTGGGCATTGGATACTAAAGTAAACTATTTTAGAGGAATTGATATATTTACGAACGAGAATTCTTGGATACTGTTCAATGAGCGCCATTAAGAGCAGAACATAAATAAAGTGAAGTTTATAAATTATTATTTTTAGCTGGAAAAAAATCCGCTTGTCTTGACTTGCCAACCCTCAATTCAACTTTGAATAATGGTACAGTACATTCTCTTGCAATCTCGTGCTAAGCGTGCAACTAGGAGAAAAAGAAAACATGCTTCTTGAATTAAATTGGAAAAATTGTGAGGAATATACATATTAGTACGATGAAAGCAAGACTGTGAAATAAATCGTCATACAGAAAATAGTGTAAAGATATGAATTTCTAGAAAAGGAAACCTCAATATATCGGTGTACCGGTATATCATTGCACCACCTGCTAAAATCCACCATGTGAACCAAGTCAAAAATAATTTCCCTTTATTAGCAAGTATTGCATTGTCTTAAAAGAACAAATAGACAAATAAAAGAAAAAATACCTAATAAATCTTCTCACCAAGTAACATGCAATGTTAATGCTTATTAGCGCACTGAGTATTGCAAAAAAAAAAGGCATTTGTTTTCTTCTCACAGCTAAAGTTATTTTTAAAAAACATGTGCGTCAACCTCTCTCTCTCTCTCTCTCTCTCTCTCTCTCTCTCTCTCTCTCTCTCTCTCATCAAGATACGTCAAAATGCTGCTAGAGAAGATCATCACATGCATTTCTTACGCTTATAGAGTAACTTTGTTTTGACAAAGTTAACCAGGAATTTGGAGTTACCATTGTTCATTTTATATTTTCCATTACGAATGTTTTAATAGTAACTCGATGGAAGCATAGATGATGTCACAGTTGTACTCCATAGCATGAACGGCTGTGAATAGAACATATGTTGGTAGAATACTTACAACATTATCGACCGTCTCACATTAATGTACGCGAACAAGTTAGAAAGCGAAAAGAAACGTATAGTCCCAAAGAATTCACGCCTCTTTCCTTCATTACTTCGAAATTATCGAACAAATGTATTTTACATTATTTCTCACAATATGCTATCTGCGATCTAAATTAAGTTTATGTATTATCTTCCCATCAGCTTGCGCACTGGTGCTTGAGAAAACTCTAAATGAAACATTGGGTTTCCTTAATATCCATCGATGACATAGTACCTCCATGTAGATCATTTAGCTTCCTTTTTTCTTTAGGTTATCATCATTCAACGAGAGCTGGTTACCATGTAATGTGCCTGTACTTGTATGTTTCAAGAGATGTATCTGCCCTTAGAAACACGAAATTCGTATAATTCTACAGTACCCAAGATGCCATTGCTAAAGATAATTTATTTATTTTACGTTTTGGAAAGTTCAGCAAAGAAAACTGCCAAATTGAAAACTGAGGAGAATTTTCAACAAATATAGTTATTGATTGAAACGGAAGATTACCACCATTACATAAGTATGTTGCCCTGATCAATAGCATATGGACTCTCGACTAACTATATGTTGTACAGGCCATATGCATATTTGATTTCATTGTTTAGGAAACTAACAAAGTTTACGTTCATATAAAAATATTTTTTGGTTATTAACATCATAGTTTTCATCATCACGCGAGTAAATGCATTGGCACACTGAGGACTGAGCAACAAGCAAAATACTGTTCAATATAAACTATGGATCAGTAGTTTTTTTTGTTTTGTTTTTTGTTGGGGTGGAAAATTCACGAATTTAATTAACCAATCTATGTATTCAGGAAAAATATTAAAACTTGTAGAAATTGTAATCAGTCAAAAATTAAATGTTGAAATGGCATAATTTTTTTCAATTTCAGTCTTGCTGATAGTTACGTCCTGTATTTTCTCTCACGGAATCTATGATGTGGATGATATGTGAAGACCTACAATTTCCGTATCAACTGGCAACTAAACAATGTAGCATGGCTGAATTCAGGTCAAGAAGTCGTGTGAAAACCCCCAAATGATTGCACAATATGTTTTGTATTTGTTATCTTATGGATGCCAATAAGCGTATTGTGAAGCATGATACAAGATTTTAATGCATGTAGTTTAAGAATGAAATTACTTTATTCAATGATTTTGATATTATTTATCTGGATGATTGTTTTTTGTTTTTTTTTTTTCAAAAATCGAATGTCAACACGTTAGCGGTCTAGAGATCAAACCCCATGCGAGAAATATAGCACACGACTGATATTACAGTTGGAACATATCACATTGGTATAATTAATAGAAACTGTATTTCGTATGAGAGAGAGACAGAGAGACAGAGAGAGCCATCCAATTTATAGTGATGGAAATAACTTTCTAGATTTTAAAACATAATTAATTGCAACACAAAGTAAAACAGATTTCGAGTTGGTCACTTTATTATTTGAATGATAGTGAAAACATTTGCAGCTTCCAATTATAGGAGCACGTTTCGACCGAAGTAAACAGATTTGCAGTGAACTAATCTGGCTTTGTACACCTAAAAATGTAGGCGCTGATGATTGTCTTTTACAGTCTGCACTTTGTATTTGCTTCGATACATGGTTTGCACATCATTATAATTTTCATTTGTTAAGATATTTTATAAAGTAACTGTTGTAGGTGGATCACAGAAAGAAAGCGGAATTATTTAGAAAGTATCGATAGTCTCAGTTGATAAGTCTTAAAATCGTTTGTGAGTGTACTAACAAAATTATGCATATTAACAGGAATATAAATGCATTGTTCTTAGTGCAAAAGAATTTGTGTGAAGCAGTATATATATATATATATATATATATATATATATATATATATATATATATATATATATATATATATATATGTATGTATGTGTGTGTGTGCGTATGTGTCTGTGTGTCTGTGTCTGTGTGTGTGTGTGTGAGAGAGAGAGAGAGAGAGAGAGAGAGAGAGAGGGACAGAGACAGAGAGACAGAGACAGAGAGAGAGATGAACTCCGGTTTCAAACATTGTCCAACAATTCGAAATTGCGAACACTTCCAGTCGACAAGAAAATGTGGATTTGGTTTTGAGAGGGGGAATAATAAGAATACGAGCGTCAAAAGAGGAGCGTAAGTAGCGGGAAGGGGTGTGCAGATGGATGAGGTCAGATTGGTATTTCGAACTGGAGGCAGTCAGCGAAATGTACCAATGAAAACATGTTGAGTCCGATTCTGAAGTGAATGGATAGCTAGTGACTGCTACAAAGCAGGATGGGAGAGTGTTCGATTCTTGGTTTTATAAGGACGATCTGTGCAGCTGCGTTTTGAACTGTTTGAAGTGTATACAGCATATGTTGCAAACACGAACAAAATATAATTGAATCGCAAAAGTCAAGAAAGTATGAAGGAACAAGCAAGCGTTATCAACATAAAGAAAATTCGAATGGAGCTGACGCGTCTCAGTTCCAGATGCGCAACCTTGCCTATGCCCAAGTTGATGTAATGAGAGAGTGCTGCCGAGAATAGCACTTAGGTTTCGTATGATGTTGCGAATTTTAATTTTGGCGTTGATGTTTCGTAGTGTTTGAGGACGAAAAGTCTGTATGGTCGTCAGTGCTTTTAAGTGATATTACAATCATGCTTTGATGTTTTTGAAGTTCGCTATTGTTTCTCACAATAAATGGATCAGTGATAAAATAAATGTATTCATTAGGTGTTCAATTGCTTTCAAACTGGCTTTGTCCGAAAATAAATAAATAAAAATGGTCAGAATTAATTATCCTGCAGTCTGTTTATCAGTGAATGTACTATGAACAATGCAGTGTTACAAATTGCTACAGTCATCAGAGCTTTGAAAATTTTGTATAAGTGTGATGACTTATTTTTTTATTTTCGAAGAATCATATGCCTATATATATATATATATATATATATATATATATATATATATATATATATATATATATAAACTATGAGCCAAATTCAATTAGGAAGTCTATGTCAGGTTTTGAAATTCAAGCTCGCAAAATATTTCTATGCTGTGAAAAGCAAACAAATGCAACTATAGCTCTAAGAGAAGGGAATACGGAACCAATTTTGAAGATGAAATTAAAAGTTTATGGACATCAGGGCATCTAGACGAAGCAACACCTTAAAGTCTTAGGAAGAGACTCTGTACACTTTATTGGTTGGCATTTATTCACCTCATATTAAGAAATTGATGACGCTTTACCTCCTCACTTTGTAGGTTAAATACAGTTAAACTGACATTATATCATAATAGCTCAAGGTGTGATATTATTTAGAAATAGTAGTTGCATTAGATCCAAAAGCATGTAAATGTCTGTAAATTCAACAGTTTCTTACGTGGTTTTTTTTTTGTTGGTTATATTTGGTTCGGCTTTGTAATTATTTTTCTTTGACAAGGGCCCAGCAACAATAGAAAACCTTTTAGCTATTTCAAATGTCTTGCACTTTGTTATGTATATTTAATTTAATTGTTTGTTTGTTAGTTTTAATTGTTTTAAAATTTCATTACATGCTATTGTAATGTAACATTGTATGCTGGACTTAACCATGTCCAAAACTGAGTTCATTTATGCTTGACCTGATTGATTTTTTTTTATTTCATTTTACGTAAACAACTAATACATAACTAAATTATTCTCTATGTGTATGGGCTTAATATCAGGATCTTTATTAATAGAAGAAGTAAATATGTTTATCTGGGTCAGGGTTTGGGACTTTTCTAAGTGAATTTTACAGGTTATTGGTTTGATTTTGTAAACATCATGATCATTCTAGAAGGTTATTTTTAGGTAATGTTTTTTTAAGAAAATTCTAATTGTGATATGAGGTCAAGTAGAGAACTACATAACATTATAATTGTGAGGACTTGGTCATTCATGCTTTAACATCTAGCACTTTCAAGTTGTATATGTTATGTTGTAATTATTAGTTTTGGGCTGGAATCTTTTTTGTCGAAATTATTGAATTCAAGTGAATATTTGCTCTGGAAATACAACAGTTCTCTGATAAAATTCTTGGATAAAGACATTCGCTGAAATTTATACTAAATTCAAACCTGGAATTATATTACTGTGATTCAACAAAAGACTGTTGACATATCAACAGTTTAATAGCTACCAGACATGTCATCGACTTCAGTTGTTTGGATTTTTTCGATACTTTTACTGAATTTTATTCAGGACTTTACATTATTAGAACTTGTGTCTGTAATTATTGGATTATTTTGGGATTTAATTCGCAATACCGTAAGTTCTTTTTTTTTCTCATGTTCACTTTGAATTCTAGGGAAATAAATTATATTTGTTAAGTTTTACAAAGCATGTTGTCTTTTACTCTTTTCCGCTACTTATTTTAGGAGCATAGTAAAAACTTTCAGTTGTTTCCTCAAACCCTCTACTTTAAAAATGACAAACAACTGTGAAAATATGGTTCGTAACCAGTCCAAGGGCTTCATGAATCTACCATTTCCATTTTAATAGACACAAAGACACTAGAGACGATTACACAAACGAAACAAGAACAAAACGCGTAGCCTTTAGTTGCTATTGATGTCATCTGTTTCTGGTCAAAGAGCCAGAATAGAACTTAGCTATTTGAGGTATTGATGCATGCAGTCGCATAATATATTCCTGGGCAAAAAAGGATGTTTAGATTTTCCGTTTGCCTTTGCACGCGTTTATTGTGGAGGCCCAAGAGCGATTTCTCCACCGCTGGTTGTACGACCTGTTTGTTCCTGAGAGTTTTTGTATTATGACCCAGACGTGCTAGTTCAGCGGGATGAAACACATGTCGTCTTTGTTTCCTGCGCAGGATTTGGGAATATCACAATTGTGCTAGAGATTTCTGTTGCAAGATTGACCAGGTTGATGATCCACAAATGTTCCCATCATATTGAGGCAACACTCCAATTTTCTTGATTTATATTTCATCATTGGAATGTTTGGTGGAATTATTTATTCAAAATATTATTCACTAGAAATGCACAGTGCACTTGAATAATATTCTTGGACAGAAACATTAATTTAGAATTATTGTGAATTCAGACAAGGAAATCTTGGATGATATTAATGGATTATATTAATGTCATTATTTGGATTAACACATTATCACACTTCAGGCTACTGGTACCTTAGTACATTCAGAACTACAGGCAAATCAACACCTTCAGCGCTGGATCTTATTTCAAACGTTACTGAAATTTAATTAGAACTTTATTCATCATGACTTTTGATATAACGTTTCGGAATCGTTGGTATTTGATTCACGTGAAGCCCCAGGGATTGATGTTGTGTCGAACCGAGAGTGCCCGTAAGTGGTAGACATTGTCTTTAAAGGCGAAGCATAGGAAAATAATGGAAACAATGGGAATCGTGACATGAAGATGCCCATCTTGTAAGTCTACACTTATTGCATAGTCTTCCTCCTAGACGACATTTAGAACCATGGTGTTGTTTCCATTGTGAAGCAAGAGACGTAAATGAAATGGTTGAGTGCGCATCGGGCGATGACAGGGCGAAGAGTGTCGCATATGCGGCTTAGGAAAACGTAAACAAAGGAATAGGTGCCCTCAAAGTGATACTGGGTCCCTCAGAAACCGTTTGATGGATCCAATGGTATTCGTGGCATATCGTGTTCATTTCTGCAGCGAATGATTTGAGACTTCCCCATACCGGGATCTGTGATAAGTGCAATGTGACGATGATGCCATTTGTTGAGGTAGGGAGTTTCTGGTAGAGAGAAACGCCGGGGAAGCAATAGCTTTCCTCTTTACCTCTTGTCCACTTTTGTTTCGTAGAATTGATGTTTTCAACGGTAGGACTGCTGCTCTCTGGCTAGTGTCCTATAGGCGGCCATTCGATCTTGTTTATTGATTGCATTGAAATTCCCTGTTACGGTATTGACCAGAGAATGTTAAGTAGCTCTGTTCAAGACATGGGGCATTCTGGAGACAGACTCCAACACATGTCCGGTGAAATTAGGTGTGGGAGAAATTACGCTGCTTGTGTTTAAAAATCACTATAGATGTTTGTTCCAGCATAGATCCCACGGTTACGACTTTACGTACTCACGGTGTGTTCCTTTAAACGACTTCCAGTTCCTGTGTACAGAGGATGCCTTTCAATCATGAAAAACTGGGATATTTCGATAGACTGCGGGGTGTCCGAATGGAAACTCGTGCGTGTTGGACTTATAGAACCGCAGGTTAAAGTTCGACGGAAGAGTCCATGACGCTTGGGTCTTGTTAACGATGATAAAGGCAGTCTAGAATGTCAGCAACTCTACCAGACTGTGGAAGCAATTTGAAAGTAGATTCTTCCTTTAAGGAAGTAGGCAGAAAACGTCTTCTTGCATCAAGTAATATATGACAACAACTAGGGCACTTGCGAGCACATGTCTTCGTCTTTGCATAAATGTGTTGTTGCCGACGTCTCTTGTGCTATCCTGCGAATTAGCTGAAGAATAACGACGATTGTGGTCCTCTGAACACTCAGAACATCCTGTGTTACACAAAATTACATCCATGATGTCGGTAAGTGCAGGCTCTCTTTGTGCGGCAAAGTCTTGAGAACAAGACTGAATGGACATCTCTTGGACATTCAATCACAAAGATGGGCATCGTACATAGGGAGTCCCTAGCGGCAATATGCGGGATAGACAGGTACGTGAAAGTATCTGTATAACCTAGGTTAGTGAAACTGGACAACGAGCGTTGTTCTGGTGGCTTATACTGTATGATCGATTCGGATTTGAGGATGAATGGTAGAGTTCGTTGGAAACAGAATATAACAATCTTGGTTGGAATGATGTTGTCCATGACTCAATAGTATTCACCTACTAAACCCGTCCTTTATTCTGATATGCGTCATGATAACTGAGTCTGTTTGCTCTCTATATCTCTTTCATGCAAGTGATGTGGTGTCAAACTCTAGCATGCACACATCTCTGTCTGCCTTTTTTGAATCCCGAAATACTGTCGCCCATTGACTTTTGTCCATAATATATGTCTGACATGTAGTCATAAATGAGCAATAGGAGTAATTCACACACGCAGAGTGATTTTTACTCTGGTCGTGCCCATGGTATAAATCTGTAAGACATAAAAGCAATATACACATGTTTAGCGTAGGACTCACCCTGCTTTATGACCATCAGAGTGTACAAGCAGAGCTACCAACTATAACAATTGCCTGTAAAATGGCACATAAGACTGATAATATAGAAAACGTACCTGTGAGTATCCGACCGTAGCGGAAATTGTACAGCAATATTATACGAATTTTCTGTCTCACACTAGAGCTGCACCTATTTAAATACAGTTAATAGCTAATGGGTTTATTGTTAGTGGCAAAGGCATGGTTAGGGAACCAATCAACATCATATTCTGTGACAACGTGGCTTTGACACCCGACAAACTACTGTAGTAATCCTGCCAAATGGATGTAAGCCACGTTTTGACAAACAGTCTAACAGTAATAAAACCATGAACCAAAACTTACACTGAATTTAGCTTGGAAGCTTGTGATATTTCCCTTGATCTATTGCTAGAGAATTAAGAACTTTGTGAACACAATTTAAAATTAATGAAGCCGGAATAATTTGAATTGCGAAACATAGATTAATTCGAGACACAATATAGAAGAAATAATCTTTCTCATAGTTTATCTAGCAATGTTAACGGAAGATGGGACTGAGTGAGGAGAGAGTTTTAACTTTCCTACAGGACACCCTTGATATAGTGAAAGCGCGAAATATTCCGATCGATGGAGCACATATGCCAAGCACGGGCTAGTGAACGATCATAATCAATTTCACCTTGTTTAATGAAAGAGAAAGTATCCTAGGAGATGTACACAAAATTCAATGCGAAGTGCAGGTACCGTCTACCAGAATGTTACACTCAGTGTATAAAAGTAGAGAAGAAATTTATTAACGATTTTTATTTTTACGCAAAGAGGAATGGCAGAGAGATTTGCTACAATGCGACATCATAAACCGTATCTAGGGGAGTGGGCTGAATTGCGTATTTGACAGAGGGGATGAGGAAGTTTGTTCCGCTCTTTCTGTGGAAATATCAAAACAAAGAAAATTAGGACGGAACGCATGGGATACAGTGGACCAACAGTCCAGATAAGATATGGATTGGACTAATGTAACCAATCACGAAAAGAATTAGAGGCACTATAAAATGAATATTGAGATTTTTTATGTAATAAATCCATCTTATTCGTGTGTTGGATATTACAAGGGCTCAAATAGATTTGAATTAGAAAGAAAATCTGTTATGTCCAGCATTTCGCTATTTCTTTCCGGAGATTTTAATTATAGTATAAAATATATTGTAGGCTTTAAATAATCATGTTAGAGGGGCCTTCACAACTTTATGTAATTATGTTAAATTCAGGCCACACAAAGACACATTCACTTTCATACACACACATCTATCTATCTATCTATCTATCTATCTATCTATCTATCTATCTATCTATCCGACGCCGATTAATTACAGTGTTAACATTTTGAAGGCTCTCTGACTTACCGTGAAGGCAGCACACGAAATATGTTGATAATTTATAATAAATAAATGAAGTAAATTAAAACAAATAAAGGGCATCGAGACGAAGAGTAGTTTCATTATAGAAAACGCAGAGGAAGCAGGTGTGTGCATTAATATTAAGGGGACGTAAATCTTTGGATTTACACCAGGACAGGGTTATGCGTTTCTTCCCTTTGGTTTCTCAGCTCTCATTGATAGTATTGCAGTGGTATCTTCTGAAAAACATTAAAAATCAAAATGAGAAAACCCCAGGAACGAAACATAAACAAAACAAACCATCCACACCAAGAATACCCCAAAATAACCAGAAAACAAAAGAAACAAAGACACATAGAAAGAGAAGAATGAAAGAAACGCTATCTAAATCAATAACAACTTAGAGTCACAGAATAAAAAGTGGTCGTTGTTTAAAACCTTTTTATCATTTTTAGAGGCATGAATAATGTCTGTGTGTTAGTATGGGAACTAAACCGTTATGTATATTTAATTAATATTCTGTTACTGACTTCTGTCCGTGATTGAGGATAGAGTTTAGTATGTACCTGGTTTTTGTCATCTTTGTTACTTATGAATAAGTTAGTTGACTGATCTTTGAGTTTAAGATCTAGATTTATGGACTTAGAATGTTCTTGAAGCCTGACATTTGCGTAAAGGTTAGTGGAGTTTTCAAGAAAATAATATTGCGCCATATGCCAGGTGACAGTGTGTATACAAGAATGAGGTAAATAAAATTATTCATTATTGTTTTTAATATCATAATTGGGAATATATGATCTGAGTTTTTAGTTGTGTGCAGATATAACTTGAGAGGAATCATTAGTTGTAAATATCCATTATAATTTCAAAGTGCTCATTGACTGTTTATAACTAAAACAATATTTTGGATTATTGTGAATTAACTCAAGACAGTTTGGATTATATCATTGTGATACGTAGATGATCTTCTTACATCAACCTATTAGTATATTTAATTTTCGGAGCACTCTATACGTTTGTACTTGTAAACATTTTTGGATATTTCGGATTTAATTCACATAATTACAAGCTCTTCTTAAATATTCACGTTGTAACTTAGTGAAATAACTCACTTGTAAATTTTATTAAACTTGTTGGTTTCGGTTTTTCTGTTACTTAGTTTTAATCCACAGAAACGTAACTTCAGTTATTAAATAGATTCGTGTAGGCACATGATTGAAAAAAAAAAATACCTCTGTCCTGATACCTTGCTTTCATCAATAATCAGTTAAAACAAATGCAAAGATGCACATCAATAATATCTTTTGTACAATATTTCACACCTTATTTCATTGATTTAAATTTTAAACAAAAATAATTCATATCAAATTCAAATTAATCCTTAAGCTTTTTAATTTTTTGATTGGAAGGAATCTGCAGACCAATATTTCCTCAGTGTAAATTATGTCATCTGACAATTGCTTGAATATTCATCATTCGCTTGCATCTGCAACGATGTATATAGTTTGTTGCTTTTTCATACGTGTTTCCAATTCGTTTTCATTCATTATTACTGATATCGTTTTTGTAAGTTCCATTTGTAATGACTATGTTCATTTATTCCTAGCCCTCTTGAAATTCCGTAGATATCTCTATCTAAACAAGAGTAATCTCTATAACTTTTTTTCCATATCTCTAGCGATTAAATTTCTGCTATTTAAAAATCAAACAAATGAAACATGGCAATGAAGAGTTTGAAATATTCAAACGAAATAACATTACACGAATGAAGATGACGAAATCAAATGAACTCACAATTTCGAATTGAATTTTGAGAAACTAAATCTTTTAAGAAAAAGAATGGCAACTCTTGAACAAATGCATCCACTATCTGGATTTGCAAATTTAAATGTTCATTAAATAATGCAGTAGTTTTGCATTGATAAGGAAAACACGTTGAGAGCTGAATTTTGCAAGAATTCTAAACTGACATTAAAAGGTAGAAATGAAAAACTTTAGACTGCATCCCATGAATTTTCACGGACGTTTGGAAAACAATCGTTTCAGATGCATAACAAAGTGACGGATTACCGGGTGTTTTCTCCTCAAGCCGCATGGAATGTAAAGAATACGTTTGGTCTTGGGTAATTTTATCAGGTCGTGTAAATGACGTTTATATTTGTAGTCTGTGGGGATAAATAATGTTTGTATATTCTGCATATGTTCTTATGTCCAGATTGCTGCTGATCAAAGACAGTTAATTCTATAATTCTGTATATGTTAAGCAAGATCATGTGGTAACTCAGTTCATGTGGTAACAAATTTTGCAGCAACAAAGATACATTGCATTTTTATTTTTGGTTACGTCCTTGAAACCATTTGATAATATATCAATCTATAAATCGGTTTACGAATTCAAACATGACTATTAAGCGACGGTTGGTGCGTGGTCAAGAATATAGGAAGGAAGGTAGAACAGATATTAGAGTAAAACAAGAAAAGGTAAGCAAGTGAAAGAAAGTTAGTCTTTTTCGTCCCTTCATGTTCAGAACAATACGGTTGCCCCGGTGGCAATGAGATAAATGAACTTCACCCGGTACAGCCATAATAATCACTAGGTATGACTTATAGCTGATTATTGCATTAGAATGCGATCTCGGGAAGCTCCTTCTTGTGAGCTACAAAATTAGTAGCTTTTGCAAATGTTGTCTGTAATTTGTCATGATTATTGTGACAAAATATCCTTTGTATATAACTTGCAATTGCCCTTTACAAGAACCATTTGAAACTCACAGTGTGAACTATTTGAATTTAAAGAGGTGTATATCTTTGTAAAAGTATACGTTCTATATATCTTGATCACAATATATTCGCGAACGACAGTTGTGGTAAACACGGTTTCTAATTAGTAAGCACGGTTTCTCATTGGTTGGCACAGTTGCTTGTTAATCATTATATCTGGTCCATGTGTTTTGTTTTTCTCCATGACCCATGAGGAACTCCTCTTAATACATATATGTTGTTATCCTAGTAATACTTGCCTTGTTACTTGTTTCATTACATCCTTCTTTACTTCAGTTTGCTGAGTTTACATTTTGTAATATTGTGAAGTGCGTCCTTTGGTAATTACATCTGACGGATATTTAATTTTATCAACAGAAATATCTTGACATTTGTATTTTGTATTACTCAACACTTTGCAGTTTCTTACCGCACATTACGTTCTTATTCTTAATTTCTAAGATTATGTTATTTACGCACTGCAAGGGAGGAATGTTTACAAAGGTGTACAAAAGTATCATAACTATTATTCATATGTCACTTGGGTTCAGTTTAAACAGGTATTGAACAGAAGGATAAAGCTGTATTCTATTTATGAATAATAGCTGTTTGTATCATATTGCATTGAGAAACCTTTACATACGTCTTTACATTACTTTATCACAAGATTCCAGTGATACTCAAAACTACACTCAACAAAACAGTAAGTTTATACAACAATGCTATCATACACATCTGTAAGATCCTCACACACCGACCACGACTTGTGGATGAAAGATCCTTCTCAAACATGGTTTCTCTTTCATTCTTTTGTTTTCACTTCTGATTATTTCAATTCTTCACTATGCAATTCAAATTTATCGACCAAAATCAAACTCATTACACAGGTGCTTTCCAACAAATTACATCTGTGCCATTGTGGGTTTGGCGGGACAATTTATTGGCTGGTTGCTCGTCCTATTTGTTTATCGATAAACGTCAGTTACCTAAAATCTCATGGAAGCATCGCTATTAATGTCACGAGGTTATATCGTAATATTCTCTAATTTGCACTACTGCTTCACGTTTGATTATATTCCTGATACTCAGACGCTTAGATAGTACTGATTTATTTGGGTTTACGTGTGCAAGTGCGCTGTGATTTCAGATAGGATCAAATTAATAGGTAAATTTCGACGTGCGCTAGCAAACAGTTCTTATTTAAATAATATATGATCCGCATTTTGCTTGAACACGTTCTGGTCTCCCTAGTTGGGAACACCTGGTAGCTGAACGTGCTCATAATAGCAGGTTACATTCATCTCAGGCTGGGACCAGATTCTTCAAACTCCTTTAATAGTTCCTCATGCGACACAACTAGATTGTCCATTTCTTCTCATTCTGTTTGACTGTTGCACACCACCTCTGCAGGACTCACTATAATATTCGAAATATTCTGTTTAGATACATTCTATGCAGAATTGCAGGAATTCGATATTTTGTCCTTCCTTGAAACTTGAGTTAATCTTTCCATTGTTTGGTATAGCTTCTCCCTTCGATTGTACCACAACAAAGTTAGAACTTACTGGGTAGGTAACAGTCACAGTCGTGTCATAGTATAGGTGAAAGGATCGATTAATTTCCACAGACCACATGATGTTGAACTTTCGCTTAGAGTAAAATTCGTTTTATTCTATAGACCATCTCTAAATACAAATAACGCGTACACTTCTATTATATGAGACTCCACACACGTTGCAGTATATACGGAAGTTAGAGACATAATTGTAACAGGCAACGTTATCTTCAATATTCTAAATCCACTTTTAGGTAAAAAAAAATGAATTCTTTATACGTGATTAACTTTTCTTCATCCATGTATTAACCAGCCAACCGATATCAACAAACAACGCTGATACATCAGTTACTTATACCGAATCGCGAAGGCTTTATTCTTGGGGCTGGATATTTTTTGTTACATCAAGATATCGTTACCCTATTTATGGATATTTAACTACAATAACGCGAAATGTCATTTCCAGAACATATGGATATACGATGAAAGCGAGTATAATTTAATGAGACGCAAGAATTCGCAACCGACTGGAATTGATTGAGTTTTGACGATATTTACAAATATAACAATATCGTATGTAACAACATAGTATTGATATGTGACCAATATATTCCAAAAAGAATAGTTAAAGTATATAAACCTTCTTGGATAACACTAGGTACATACGGATACTTAAGACAGCCTATCGAAAAGCCATGCAATGTAACTTACCATCTCACCGGACTAAACTTCCTTCTCCGCGGAACAAGACAATCTCTATGATTCGATATACCAAACAGATACATACTGATAAAGTAGCACAAAATCTGAAATCATGCACTACATCATCCAATGACTGACATAAGTTCTGGTTTTGACCAGGTACAAGGTAAGCTTTTACCAGAGTGGGGCATAAATGACTGGTCCATAAAATGAAAGCTACTGGTACTTCCGGAAGAGTTATATATTGGTTCTTAGACTATATAGAAAACAGACGAGTTATAATTCTAGGCATGTTGTCAGAATGGAAGTCTATTAGAGTCGGAAACCTAAATAAACTGTTTCAGGCTCCGTAGTTTTCATAATATAGAAAGATGATATTGTATATTAACATACAATCCAGTATAAACTAATTTGCAGAGTATGCAAGTCTTTGTCATCATAGATTATCCTGT
Source organism: Megalonaias nervosa (assembly GCA_016617855.1). Lineage (NCBI taxonomy): Eukaryota > Metazoa > Mollusca > Bivalvia > Unionida > Unionidae > Megalonaias > Megalonaias nervosa. Next base: position 8,949 of record JAECUM010093487.1, on the reverse strand, counting down.
CGTAACTGCTCACAAACTAAATTCAGACTTGGAAATCGTTTCGTAGGGTCAAAGACCTGGCTTTGTATTATTTCAACTTTTCTAAAACTGAATCTTTGAGAATATTCTTGGAACAAAAGTGATCTATGCCATTCGACATTATATATGCTGTAGTAAAGAATTAGGAATTTTACTTTCACAGACACTTTGGACTTCTCATCGCGTAAGTAAATGGCTGTATTAAAAAGAATTAATGATATGTTTAGAAAGAAATTCCAAATAAATAGGAAATCTTTAGATTTTAAATCCACTTCTTCTATACAATGTTCAAAGTGCGGTTTAGGGGAACTGAGTATTAATATAGAATTAAAAATAAAACAATATGATACAGGTATGATTGCGACAGATGTATTAAAATTAGTACTAGGATGGCAACTCTTTGAATCCAGGCGACACAATTACTATTTATTGATGCACTACACCGGGAAATAGGATGGCAACAAAATGAATCCAGACTACAAACTTATTATCTGTTGAAGCTCTCCACCGAGAAATTGGATGCCAACGCTTTGAATCTAGCAGACAAAATTAATATCTATGGAAGCTCTTCACTGAGAAATGAGATAGGACATTCTTGTATCCAGACGACAAAAGAACAAACAAACGCAAACATCGATAACATCTTTAATTCTACGATATGTTGGTGAAATTACTCCTTTTGACTTACGTAGTGTACACAATTTCCATTTACTGCAAGCTACAACACATTTTTGTTTCAACTTGTTTCTTCCTTCGGCCGAACGAGAATGCAATGCATTATCTATTGAGGAACGTTAAATTTATCTCATTACCAGCTTGAAATCCGCATCAAACATTCATGATCGCAGACACTTTAACTGAGATAGAACGAGATCTCCACTTCTTCAAGCTCGACTTTGAACTTACTCAACCATTATTTACAAAAACAAATTATAAACAAATCACTTCTTGTAGATATGAATCTGAAGAAAGTGTTCAATGTCTTTTTTCTTGCGCTTATTACAAACTAGAGCCGATGGAACTGTTTGAATCCTTCAAGCCAAAAGGTAGTTTAACATTAAATTCCTTCTGTGTCATGATACAACCCTTACGTATGAAATATACCTTCGTAGTTTCCATGCAGCTCATACATGTATTGAAAAGCGCACATATTGCTAACACACATACACTTTTATGCGTCACAAATAGCTGCAAACAACAAGCACTAGAAGAGGCTATGCGTTTCTTGTGCAAATACATTAGGCTTCTCTTTATCATATTCCTCACTCACGTTCAGTTTTTTTAATCTCTTTCGAAATTTACATTCCTCAATACCATTACGGTTTCAATTTAGCTGCTTTGGCACACATTTTGCATATGTCAGTTTGCATTTCTTTTCTTCAATTAATGTATTCTTTTCTTCTCTATCACAGTTTGTCACATTTTTTGGCTGACTGGACTTCGTATAGAACAACAAGTTATGGTTGTATTTATTTGCATATATTTCAGTTACTACTAGATGTCAAATTATATGTTTGCATACACTGCATTTTTAAAGATACTTATCTGCACAATGTGAAAGGTGTACTGGATTCATCTTAATCCGGTCTGCGCGAAACACTATACCACTTCAATTTGATTGATATTTTTAGGTAATTCTTCATGACTAGCATTATAGTTAAAGATGGAAAAATTCTTATCCAGAAATATGCGCAGTTTGAATTTGCTTTTTATGTGTCTTAAATGTATCCAATCTGTGTGAAATGTACATATCTCCATATCTGGAACACCACCGTTTTATAATTTTCGCTACCCTTTATCTTGTTGAAGCTCTTAGACTTGTTTGTAATGAATATAATTGTTTTCTCAAGATTCAGAGATGTATTTGGAAATAAGTTCATACTTTTTAAAATGTTATTTCCTTAATGTCTTCTATAATGTCTTGAATTGAATTGTGTAGAATTTAGTCGCCTTATTACGTTAATCATGAGTACCAGATCCATAGTTATCACTGATGTTTTCAGATCTACATTCCCTTTACCATTTAGTGCTGTGATGAAAGCAAATTCATCAAAAATGACCGTCTTTTACATGTTAAAATGCGTCATTCATTTCATATCCATCACAGTAAAAACGTTTGCTATTTTAGAAAAGAAAAGAATAACCTCAAGGTTGATGCGCTCATTAATACTGTTATGAATGTAGTGTGTGGCTCTATTTGCTTAAATATCGTGTCTTCCGTCGGTTCCTTGTTGTCAAATGAGAGATCATGTTTTTTTTTTCCAGTTTACAAGTACATACTTTTTACTGTGTTCATTCGCGTTTATTTTCATCTTTGTAAATGTCATCTTGTTCATCGTATGAACATAACCTTTTCGAAATAATAAACTATATATTGTTAGTCTTTTAAAGTATCCAAGTTTGTAAACAAAAGAGTAATCTAAAATGAATGTTTTCATTTAACCCTTTCCTTGGTAACTTTAAGAAGGCATACGTTTTCAAATATTGTTTAAAAAGTTAAATGTCTGCTTGTTTCACCGTTTTAAATTTAGGTGCCCCACGTGTAACAGTGGTAAAAAAAGTACAATGTTTCATAGATACATTAAATCTGTTTTCCTTCTTAATGGTCAAACCCAGAGTCTTGTTTATTGAATTGTGATGGGTTAAACTATAACTATCAATACGCTTTGGTATAATGTCAACTTATTTTCTGGGTTCATTTTGAGTGAATTCTTCCAGACCTTACCCATGAAATTTATGTTCTGCAGTACATTTTCTTTTTCTAAGTATGATGAATATTATTCAATATTTTTTTTTTAAGGCAAATACTATATTATATGTTTTTGTTAGGGCACTGTTGTTGTTGTAGCAATAAAACGTGTCTTTTGAGGTTTATTTCTCGAATGACAAAACATTACTATTCTGGTTCCAGTGATAGCTTTATCTTTTGTAGCCTGATAGTATTTCCAGAATACTCTAATCAGTGTTAAAAAGCACGTGTATCAATTGATGAATGTCAAAGAATATCTGTTTGCCATTGGTCATTGCATAATTTATTCAGACAATAACAAATGGAATATATGTATCAATTAATTATATCATGTGCAGTCAGATTTTCAGATAAATTTCTTTTAGATTCATCGTATGTAATACTCATTTTTGTTTTGTTCAGTTTTTTCTCATAGTTTATTGATAATTAAAGAAGCAATTTGGGCTTTCATAGTTAAGATGTTTTAAATATTGTTTTCGTTGAGTCATTTAAACAAGGTGATACTATCGATATAATGCTTGACATCTGCATAATTTCTGTATTTATTTTATTAATATACTAACAAAACCTACATCTACAAGAGATACTTTATATTTCAGCAGTTTGTACCCTCTATTCAACCCTAGTAAACTTTAAAAATGATTTTAAATTAATGGCGAGTCTTACTATTCCTACAGCTGACTCTGTTAGTTGCATTGTATATTGTGTTGATTTAGATCCGTAAATTATTAACGTCAATTTGTACGTTTTCTTTAAACAATATACATCGAACTTGTTCGTGATATTGAAGTTGAACTGGAAATGTAACTGCATATAAATCTGAGCATTTACCAAAAATCAAAAAGGTAATTTACCCTTTTTTCATAAGGCACTATTGTTCAAATATTTTTCAAACCTATTCCCTCTTTAAAGTGATCATCGCCAAATGCAATTTATAAAACCACTTTATTTTGTAAAGTATTTAGCGCATATATTTAAATCTTCGGACTCCCGAAATTAAGACCGTTTGGCATTTAATGTGATTCTTCGATATTATCTTAACCTTAACCGCATCTAGTAATCAAATCGACATTATCGCCTGTGATGGACAATGTTTCTGTTATATTAAACTTAAATCTTTGCGCACAGAATCCGTATAAAAATATTGCTTTCAATGCATCTGTAACCGCTGTAATTGTATTGCGCGCAAAAATCATTATTTAAGTTTATGAAACGATTCAAAGTATTCTTTTTAGTTTCATCCTCTATGTTTTCCATGTTTCTGCGTTGTTCTCCGCTGATGTCTCTCGCCGTCTTCGTCCAGAGTAGATAAATATGTTGAATTTGTTGGTGGGATTTTGTGTTGGATTCATATAAATTCAAATAACACTACTCCACATATTAATTGTAATGACACTATTAATTACGTTGTTTATATATTCATCCTGGCATTAGCAAGAAAAGGGTTAGCATCATTGATTCAAGACAGACAAGAATTAGCCCCTGTTTAGCTTCGCCATACTCCAGGAAAACATGTCAGAATTTTGTATTAATTCTGCCCAAGCTATGTTCCCTGAAGGCTTTGGCTATAGCACTTGAATTACCGGAATTGCAATAAACTTATTTGATGATCTTGTAATGAGAATGAAATAAAGAAGAACTAATAATATCATTTTCTTGTTTCTGTGGTTGTAACATATGATTCGCCAATTAGTTCAGAACTTTGTCAATTTTGAATATACAAAAAATATAACAGCAGTTTGCGGTACTCACAAGCTTCGATTTATATAATGTATATCTTTCAATGAATGAAGCAGCACTTGCTTGAGAATGAAAAATAAAAATTAGGGTTTAGAAAGAATGGTAATTTCGTTGTAATGCAACTGCAGTTACAAACAAAAAGCTATAAACTCTTTCGTTCGAAATGGTGTTCGGCCTCGAGCACACCGTATTCTAAAGTGAAACACAAAACCAAAAAATAGAAGTTACACATTTAGATTTTAAGAGCTGAAATAAAGTTTTAAATTCCAATAAAAATGTAACATCTACTATTATCATTTTCCTATCCTCAGACAAACATCTATCAATCTATCTATCTATCTATCTATCTATCTATCTATCTATCTATCTATCTATCTATCCATTGTCCTTTCGTCCGTCCTTCCATGTACCTATATCAATGTATATATATGTGTATGTATCTTTCTACCAGTCAATTTTTTATATGTCTGTTTAACTAAAATAACCCATTTATTTTTTATTTCGCCAATCCACAAACAATTGTTTATTGATCCATTACCCATTAAATTTGAAAAGCATTCAACCATTGAAACAATACCATGATAATAATTCGTCTCATTGTCCGCAAGCGATGATTGACAGCATTTCATTACAAAGAGCTTTAGTTTATATACGTGTATTTCAATAAGAAAGAGGTTTTGGTTCATTTACATAATATGGATACCAGATTTGTTTTATAACCCAAAATAAAATATGTTATTTGAAGAAAAAGGCATGCCTGGATCAAGCGTAGCTTCATCGATCGCAATCAGAGAAGTATCGTTCGAATTCACTCTAAATAAGATCTCATGCAACCGCATGCAACATGATCTCATGTTCCTGTATAAAGCCTATATGTCTTTTACATTTATGTAATAAGATTTAATGTAATCCGAACTCGCTGTCTGTGTTATATATTGATGGCATATTTCTAGTAACCGTTTCTTTAGACCCTAATTAGTTAGAACATAACTAAAATATATCTAAAATGATAATTTTGTGTTCTCGATTTTAAGAAAAGAATTGAAATACACAGACTTAATGAAACGTCCAAGTAGACACTGGCTACGTTCTTCACAATACTCACAGGAGAGTACGTATGTGATACGTGTGAACTTTTTCAGACAAAGTTTCTCAACAGAAAATATCATGTAGAAGATGCAAGAATTATTACCTTCTTCATGCAGATTGTTCTTTGGCGTTTCGTTACACTGAAACTGGCTGGGATTAAAAAATAATGAAGGACAAGAAAAATAAAAAGAAATTTGAATGTATTTGAAATATGTAATATACAGTTAATATCTCATCTTGTGACCACTTGGTATGTTTAGGGAAAGGACATTAGATGAAAGTATTCCCTCCTTTTTAATTCCATATTGCTTTAAGGATTGAGAATAAAATAGATTTTTAAAGAACATATTATGATAAAACTGTACACATTTATTATATAGTTGTCAACATATGCAAATGGCTACTCTAGTCTATAACATATATTTTATTGTATAGCCCTTGGAGTAAAGTTCAATAAATGTGATTTTTCAAAGAATAGCATTTTATTCTACATGGACTTAGGACCTCATTTCCACAGATGGATTACTCTGCCCGAATTAACTAACATAATTTAATTCTTTATTTAATTCTTTTTTTTATCTTAGTTGCAGTTGAGAGTATTTGACCTCAAGGTGAAAACGTTTTGAAGTTGACAACTTAATTCACGTGTATTGCAGGTGAAGTTAAGACTTAAGACTTAATTTAAATATCTCAGATTTAAATCCATTGCACTTACTGGTGTCTGGACCAAGGTTAAGACAAAATTGATGCTCTGCTAATGAAATCCTGTTTAGGCTGGATAAGAAGGCGGTCAGACTTTTTGTTGAAATTGAGATATTGCATTTCAAGTAGTTTTGAGCTTCTTCTCATGACAGACAGACACAGTCGTTTGTGTTTTCCAGATGGATGTTGTCTGAAGATGTCTGTTAAATAAATAGGTACAATTATTTAATTATTAATTCCTTCAAAGCCTCTAATTCTTCATATGTATTAATTTTATCACCTGAAGCTGACGCAAGCTGTCGTTTTATGCATTTTGAGTGAATTTCCAGAATACAAAACAAGACAAAATAAACAAAAACAACAGCAAGAAACCTTTTAAGTGTTCTCTTAGCGGACACCAAAACCAACAAACCATACAATCTGCACTCCTTACATCAAATCCAAAATGGACATTCTGAGTAAAGCTAAGATTGATCCATCTGGATTTCGTCTGCTTTTTGCTTAATCAATTCACTCAGCCTAATGGTCAATTGCAAAGCAAAGGAAAGCCAAACTCGTACAAAGAGTCTGAAACCATATGCTTCATTATTGGCTGAAGTTACTTTCAGTACTTTTTCATCTACTAATTGATCAAGGACTGGGTAATTTTCCCAGTGTTTCCAATATTGTTCCACTTCCCGACACTTTCAGTTTTGAATCTATGTGAAACATTTGCAACTTGTGAATCTCTATACAGCTTTCTTAACGCAGAGAGAACATTCACGAAATTTGTTCGAATCAGTCAAGTGAAACATAGATTGTAATCATTTGATAAGTTGCAAAACTGTGTAATTTCGAAAGTTTTCTGCTTTGGACACATTTGGTTCTTTGGATTTAACCTATTGCATTGGTCCGATTAAGTGTATGTTCCACTGATTCTTTCGGCCTTGTCGGATGCTTGGCATTTGGTACTAGGACATTTGAGAATGTTATGAGTGTGGTTATGTATAATTGTTGGTGTTATTTTCAGTATCTTTAAAAGTGTCAACATCTATCATTTACTGATGGATTATTGGATTGCATTATTGCTGAAGGTTTTGATATGTTTGTGGCAGTTTTGTGAATAAATATGTGGCTCGCTAAAACATCCTTTGAAACTGAGAAGTTATTTTGCCAATAACGTCTTCCATTTTTGCATTAATACTATCTGAATATCATAAATGTTTGCATTTCTTAATTTTCTGCTGCATGACTGTAACTTAGTAACATTTTGAGAAAGATTTTTTTGTTGAGTGCAAGTATGATTTATGTCTGAATGAAATGTGAGTTGGGATCTCTAATTTTATATCATTAGAGTTGTTTTGCGAGACGTTTTCGGTGGAGCACAGTAATTCGGAAAGGTCGAACAGTACAAAGTATAATGCTTTTCATGAGCATAAAATTCTTTTGCGACGACTTTCTTCTATATATTAGCTTCAAACATGTCTTTAATACTGGAGCTGAAATAAAATATTTAAATCTAAAGGTACTGTAAAAGGTATGTTTTGAGAATAAGAAATGGATAGGTCAGATATAAGACGGAAGACTATTTCGAAACTCTGCAAACCGCATCTGATTCTTATGGGCATCAGAGAAAACAATTATCATCATATTCCTATGACCGAAACTAGAGAAATCAAAAGTTCCAGCACACCTCAACCCGAAAATGAAGGTGACCTAAAGGGTGTAAAATTGAAGGGATTGAAGAAATTGTTTTCAAAGCTCTGGTCTCGAATCCACAGATCCAATTCAGAGGTGCCACAATGTAGCAGCGAATGTCCAAAAACAAATGCAGAAGACTACGGAGATCGTTATAAGGTTTTAGGGTCACTTGTTAATTTCTCTCGAAACCCAAGTCTATGCGAGTCGTATGAGAACAGAAGGTCACACATGACTGAGGTCATCTCTAGTCCAACATGGTTGTTTGAAAGGAGTCATTATTCGCCATGTTCCGGCCCCGTTTCTATCCAATCAAAAGGAGAATTTTGTGCTAGGCCTTCTTTACTTGAGTCTCCATCTACGGTTGCAACTACAGGTAACTTTGAAGATATATTAAAAGGGTTTGGATTAAAACGACACATATCTTGCATAAACAGACCAAACACCTTACGGCTGCAAAGATTGTCGACAAGGAACAGATCTACGAGGCTTCTAAATGAGCCAAAAAGTACAAAAGTAGATATGGAAACACCTGCAGAGTCAAGAGAAGAAACTGAAACTATACAAAAAGATTTAAAGGAACAATACAGCCCAGAAAATAGCCCAAACAAGTGGAAAGCGATAACAGAAATGAAACTTTTGGGGACTAAAGATGACACATCATCACATCATTTTAGACCCAGTCTAGCAGGACAAACAAACTGGGAAGAAACCCAAGCAAAGGTGGTAACAATTTTCACGAGGACAGCAAAAACTAGGATCAGATATGGCAGAAAGGAGGTAAGGGGATCTTTCTAGGGGCTTGTTCTTTCCGTATATTTTGTCTTTTGAAACTATTTGTTCGATACAACATTTAATGTTTTCCATTTAGTGCATCATTTTTAGAAAGTTTTCGTATCCGAAATGCATTAGCAACATTTTAGTTGAAACAGAGTTATATATATGTGTTTATATATATATATATATATATATAT
>JAECUM010093485.1:0-11189 GCA_016617855.1 Megalonaias nervosa | reverse complement strand
CCGTCCAGTCAGTCGTGTGCCCTCTGCTAGCTCGCCGTATAGCAGGTCCTTGGGAAAGCGGCCTGGATCCATTCTCTTGACGTGGCCAAGCCAGCGAAGGCGCCTCTCGCTGAGGATGGTGAACATGCTGTTCATGCTGGCGCGTTCCAGAACCTCAGTGTTGGTACTTTGTCCTGCCACTGGATGCGCAGAATGCGCCGCAGGCATCTCAAGTGGAAGCTGTTGAGTTTCCTTTCATGGCTCGTGTAGGTGGTCCATGCCTCGCTGCTGTAGAGGAGTGTGCTGAGCACGCAGGCTTGGTAGACGCGCAGTTTGGTCTTCTCAGTGAGGTTGGGGTTATTCCAGACCCTCTGGTTCAGTCTGGCCATAACTGCTGCTGCCTTGGCAATCCTGCCGTTCACCTCAGCATCAATGGAGAGTGAGCTGGAGACGGTGGACCCAAGGTATGTGTAGTTCTCAACAACTTCAAGGTTGTACCCATCGATGGTGATGGTTGGAGGGGAGTCTGCATCCTGCGTCTTCTTCAAACTGATGGTCAGTCCGAGCTCTTTGCAGGCGTGGGAGAGGCGACATACCAGCTGCTGAAGTCCATCTTCCGTATGTGATGTCAAGGCTGCATCATCGGCGAAGAGCAATTCACGGATGAGAACCTCTGTGACTTTAGTCTTTGCACGGAGACGAGCGATGTTGAACAGCTTGCCGTTAGCCCTGGTGTGGATGTACACTCCCTCACTGCAGTCCTTGAAGGCGTACCGGAGGAGCATGGAGAAGAAGATGGCAAAGAGGGTCGGCGCAAGGACACAGCCCTGCTTCACTCCACTGCTGACTAGGAAGGCCTCTGATGTTGCGCCGTTGAAGCACACTGTGCTTTGCATGTTCTGGTGAAACGATGTGATGACAGCGAGCAGTCGTGGGGGGAAGCCGATCTTCTCCAGGAGCCTGAAGAGTCCACTCCGGCTGACCAGGTCAAACGCCTTTGTCAGGTCTATGAAGGCATCTGCTGCTCATGATACTTCTCCTGCAGCTGGCGTAGTGAGAAGATCATGTCTACAGTTGACCGGCCGGCTCGGAAGCCACACTGGGATTCTGGGCAGATGCGGGAGGCTAGGGTCTGCAAGCGCACCAGTGCGACACGTGCGAAAGCCTTTCCGACGATACTGAGGAGGGAGATGCCCCGGTAGTTGTTGCAGTCGCTGCGGTCTCCTTTGTTCTTGTACAAAGTGACGATGTTGGCATCTCACATCTCCTGGGGGATGTGTCCCTGTTCCCAGCAGAGGCAGAGGAGTTCGTGCAAGGGCTGGAGTAGTACTGGTTACCCGTTCTTGAGGACTTCGGTGGGATGCCGTCGCTCCCAAGGGCCTTCCCACAAGCGAGGCAGTCGATGGCTTTTCTTAGCTCTTCCAGGGAGGGCGGAGTGTCTAGTACCTCCATAACTGGCAGGTCTGGGATGGCGTTCAGGGCAGTGTAGGTGACGACGTTTTGGGTTGCATACAGCTCAAGATAGTGCTCAACCCAACGCTGCAGCTGTTTCCCCTGGTCTGTGATGACTACGCCTGTCTTGGACTTGAGGGGGGCGGTCTTAAAGGATGGGGGACCTGTCGCCTTCTTGATACCCTCGTACATGCCTCTTGCATCCCCAGTGTCGGCAGCTGTTTGTATGCTGGTGCAGAGGTTCAACCAATAGGTGTTGGCGCAGTGGCGAGCGGTCCGCTGGGCATTGTTCCTGGCAATCCTGAGGGTTTGCAGTGTACTAGGGCTAGGCGCAGCCTTGTAAGCCAGAAGGGCTTTCCTCTTCACCTCAGTCACGGGCTCCATCGCCTCCCAGCTGGCCTCATACCAGTCGGTATTTTTGCGCTCCTTCTTCCAGTAGGCAGTAATGGCTGAATTGTACACAGCGTCTCGGAGGTGGGACCACTTGGAGTCGATGGTGTCATCATGTGTCTCTTTGGTGAAAGCCTCCTGCAGCTTGCTGATGAACTGCTGTGTCTTCTCTGGTTTGCTTGCACAGCATGTGTTTATGCGTGAGCGACCCTTCTTCTTGGCGTGGTGCTGCTTCTTGGGTATTATTCGCACCTTGCTGGCCACGAGGGAGTGGTCCGTGTCGCAGTCGGCGCTGTGGTAGCTGAGGGTGAGGAGGACACTGGCCAGTTCCGCACGCCTTGTGATGACGAGGTCTAGCTGGTGCCAGTGGCGGGAACGTGGGTGTCTCCATGACACCTGGTGGATTTGCTTGCATTTGAAGTAGGCGTTGGTCACGCATAGGCTATGGGAACAGCACATCTCCAGCAGTCGCTGACCGTTCTCATTGATCTTGCCCCTTCCATGAGAGCCGAGACAGGTGGGCCAGGCCTCGTGGTCAGCTCCCACTCTAGCATTGAAGTCTCCTAGTAGGTAGAGGCCTTCAGTGTTGGGGATACTAGATATTGCTTGATCCAGAGCCTCGTAGAACTGGTCTTTCTCCTCTAGGGTGGAGCAGAGGGTTGGGGCGTACACGCTCAAGATGTTGACTGGGCCTGAGGATGTTGACAGCCGGAGGGCAAGGATCCTCTCAGTGCCTGATGATGGAGGCTCAATGCAGGCGACGAGCGTGTTCTTTACAGCGAAGCCGACACCATGCTGCCTAGGTTCATCGGAGGACTTTCCTTGCCAAAAGAAGGTGTAGTTGGTTTCCCTGATGGTGCCGCTGTCAGCCAGTCTGGTCTCCTGAAGGCAGGCAATGTCGACGTTCAGTTGGGAGAGTTCCCTGTCAATTACGGCAGTCTTCCGTGCGTCGTCGATCTGCTGAAGGTCATCAGTAAGTCCAGGACACATGGTCCTGACGTTCCAGCTTGCAAAACGAAGAGCTGGAGTCTTCTTTTCTCTTCTTTGAGTCTTGCCTGGTGCGGAGTTTGTGGCCTGCTTGTCGAGATAGCTCCCTAAGCTCCACGCACCCAGTGAAGCAGGCAGGCCATGGCAGGACAGCACCTTATTGTCTGGGGGCTGCCCAGCTTGAGGCGGGCGGTAGCTGTCCAATGAGACATGGCGGTCTCTCCCACCGTCTGAAGCAACCCCTGGCGCCAAGCTCTACTCCAATCGAGCTATTGCTTATAACCGGTAAACTGCCGCTTCCCGTGTTGTGCCGGCCCCTTACGACGACGATGAAGTGTCCTCTCCAGTGGAGCTACAAAGCCTGGGCAGGGTAGTATGGAGAATCAGCTGTTACCCATGCAGCAGATCCCCCCTCTCCACGCAGCTGGTGTTCCCAAGGGAACGACAAATGCCGATACAACTTGGCACCAACAGCATCGCAGGAGTTGCCGGAATGACATTTGAGTCAATGTCTGACCGCCTTAGGGACTCCGTCTTCGGATTCTCTGTCGGGGTTTACTCCCTTAGCCTTTCGCGTGAGTGGGTATAGCCGCAAGGCAGCGGAGGTTTGGGATCAGAGTTTTCCTTCTCCTAGATGAGCAGCCATCCAAGGTTTACGAGCCCCATCTACCAGAAGCGACTGGTTTTAAGGCGCCAGTGACCGCCTTCACCCCTTCTCCTGTTAGTGGAAACATGGTCCCCCGGACTTAGAAGCTAAGCCACTCGCGAAGGCCAGGAGCTGTATTTTTGTTGACCGAGGCGATCAGAGACGCAAGCCGTATGGGGCATTTCTGGAGGAGTGGGGCGCTTGTCTCCCATTCCCACCCCGGCAATGTCAACCTTGGACCATAAAGCCAAAGTACAATACATAGTAAATGTGTTAAATAGTTTACTGGATTTATCCAAACAAGAGCTGTGACGATTTAGTCCATTGCGAACACCTCATCGTCGAATGGTGCCCTTAAGGAAGTTTATAAGAAGTTACTCGAATCAGTGGAGAAGAATTTTGGTATAAAAAGAAGTTTTGGGTTACATTCATTTCAGTGATATTTACTTCTCAAACAAAAGATGTCAACGAGAAGTGAACACCACCCTCCTCATTTTTCAAAGACATAATTCTCTTGCAAAAAAGGAAACAGAAAGGCACTACGCCCATGCTTAGTTAAATATTGAATTGTTTTGTCAGTACCGACCAAATCCAGTGGTTCGATACGAAAACAAATCATTCAAAAAGGAGGCGAAAATAGTCGATACTGTGTGTGAATGTTGTTTGAACATTTGGAAAGAATCGGTACCTTTGTCCAAGACACAGAAAGATCAATTACGAAAACTTTGAGACGTTCTACGCGAAATGGTGGACAAGGAAAATGCCGGGCGGTCAAAAGAAAAGAATGATGGTTCAACGAGGTGGATTTCTACTAATGTGGAAATAACTATTTTTAAAGGTAGTTGTTCCATTGTTAGGATTCATTGCTTGACTACGTTTAAAAGGAGTCTTGAAGTGAGACAGATGAAGATAGAGCGAACACCCTTTTCCGGAAAGACATCACACCTGTGGATTTGTATTATATGGAAAGATGAAGACTCACTTTGGATCTTTACAAACAATGCATGGAACTCCATTGTTAGTAGAAACAACGGATACCCCATTTGCCTTCTCATTCTGGTTTATCGAGATGCCACAGTTACAACAAGAATTAAAATCGGTGATGAATCAAACTAATTTGTCAGAAACATAAATAGCAACTGTACAAACAATTATTGCAACGTCATCAAAAAGATTTAGACGAACCAGATTAACCAGTTCTAAGAGAGATTTCAAGAGTGGCATAATAGGGAAGTTGTTGTTGTATGGTTTAACACCATTATTCAGCACAAGATAAGCTATACATGGCGGTAATATTGAAGTAAAAGAACGAAGACAGATACCGCCACAGGGATGGAAGATCAAGAGAAGTGTTCTAAACTGCATCTGTTTCAGTATCTAGTAAGATTGAAGTCTCATTGCTGACATAATCCCATACTCCCAAGCGAGAAGATATGAAAGCTTGAGTCAAAACGATGGTCTCAAGACCATCTTCAGCAGATAAAATGAAAGAATGGGGGAAGGAAATAAAACAGAAATCAAAATAGTTATCAAACAACCTGCCACAATTCCTATTCATACTACTCGTCGGATATACCATGCCAAGTTCAAACTAATGACACACAAACGCAAACATAACAGCATTTACTAATCACATCACAGCAACAACATAAAAACAGTCCGCACCATCTTAGCGACAACTTTAGCTACGATTTACTATAATCCAGATCATGCCGCTGGTTACGGAGGAGTTCAAAAAGTGTTGTTAACTTCCAAACTTAAGGTGTACGTTTACCAGATATGACACAATAGATAATAGAACAATCGATGGGCACGTTACGCAAAACTCATTCGATAAAGCCTTTCCAGGAGTCAAAAATAAGTAGCAGGTATCGATCATCAATGGCAAACAGATTTAAATGATGTCTTTCATTTGACATAGTTACAAATATTTTATTTGCGTCATTGACTTGATCTAAATCAGTTTGGATTGTTTCTTTGACATATAAAACAAGTTCAGAGCTATTGCGAGCCTGAAAACTGTTTCTGAAAGAAAGTTGACGTCACCGAACGCGATGGCAATAGAAAAAGGTACCGAATTTTTGAACCAAGAGTTTTACAAAGAACTGATAAAAGACACATTCATTTGTTTCACCACTGAAAATCCTCAAACAAACGTTTTCAAAGAACTTTGCAAGAATCCATATGGAAATATCATACACATTAAAACACTCATATCAAAGTGTAGCATTGGATTTGCACCCGATGATGTCCCCCCTGAAAACGAAATGATCGTGTTTGGTCGATTGTTTGGAACGTCATCCACCTCCAAAACAAAGATGTATTAAATATTGGAGACTGGCTTGGCGATTTATAAACGAAACGCACTCTTGACAAACGTTTTTCAATTAACTGGATAACCAAGTTGTTTTGTGTCACTGGACAAATGCGTGGGCCCTCCTGTTTATAAACTGAAAGACATGAATGGCGAATTGTTAGAAAGAACTTTTCAATCCCTCATATTGGTTATCATCTTCCCAGACCTTCCTTAAAATATATTACTGACAGTAACAACAACAATGGTGACCTTGCTGTCAACGCGCGTCACGGCAATAACTCTTCCCGTGACAACAGCAGTAGCAACCCTTTTTGGAACATTTGGAAAATCATTCTCCCACGACTCAGGGTGAGTGCTATGTAGCCAGAAGGGTTAAAAGATTTTTTTTGTAATCATAAAATGGGTGCTGGATAGATGGATGTGTGTTTGGATTGTAGTACAAAAGCAGTTGCTAGACTGTAGAGTTGTATGTTGGACTCAACGAAGTGTGTTCAATATTAGGAACAATTTTGCTAATTACCGTTCCTGTTTGTCCGCTAAATCTTTTTAGACTTTTCTCCCTTATCATTTTTAACATTACTATTACCCAAAAACATTTCGACCATTTTTCCTTATAAACTTGTGTCCCCATAAACACTTCTGTCCCTTGGAACAATTTTTGTCCTCACAGTACCATCCCCATAATCCTAGTATTAATCCGATAAATATGGGTCAATAGTTAAGTCTAGGCTTACACAATTTGATTGGTCATTTTTAGGTCAGTCTAAACTTTTGCTGTATTGGTGAAATTGAGACTCGGCTTTGATTTTATCAACATAGAACAACTTACGTCTGGATTTTAATTTAAGAACGGTATGCAGAATTAAGCTGAATGATATATAAGTTTTAAGTTTAACATAAACCTGACCAATCATATCCGTTACGGTGGAACCAATATTGGTGAAATTGGGATTAGGATATTTTTACCCTCTAAAATTTGGTCAGGCAGAAACGATTAAAGGATGCAATGACAAAAAGATTTGGTATTGTATCCAACAATTACATGATGCGATTCATTGCACGCAGCTAATTGTTCATAGAGTTATCTGTACTATTAAACAAATCAATAAAGTGATCAATCAGATGATTATTCTGGTCTCCACACATCTACAGCCAGTGAGATGGTAACAGTTCTGATGCAATGAGTCATTCACCACAGCGAATGTGGCAATCATTGGCAAAGGAACACCCAATAGTGTTCAGCATTTTACGAAGTGTTGAGTTCATTTTGTAGAGACTGGCTTCCCGACCAAACCCAAACTAAATCAGTGTTTGAGAAGGTGCCAGCATATATGTTACATCATTCGTAGAGTCTGTTATTGACTCAATTTGCAGCAAACTTAATACCCACGCATTTCCCAAAACAAATACTCGCAACCAAATGGCCGCCGATTTCAATCATACCAGATCGGCTAACGCTAATTCAGTTGCCTTGTCACCAAATAACTTCTTGTTTTGCTTTACCGGGAGATACCAAAGCAATCGCATCCAACCAAACAAGGTTCTTCTTATCTATCTAGAGTTTTCCTTACCATAATGCTACATATTAGACCCAGTGAATAGTAAATATTGGGCTTATGTTGCTTATACATTTACTTGATACAGGCATTACTTTGGATGCTGCCAAAATAATGAAGACTTATTACTACATTACCGACCTTTATCTTTAAAATTAAACATAATTCATTTCTTTTTGACTTCATATAAACTGCACTTCTAAGAAATTCTCCCACACAAATGTTTGATTGCATTTATTGAAGTAAATTCTTTACAGAAGGCTGTTAAATAAAAGTAAGTTATATTTTGTTAGTGATTATTCAGTGTTAACCTTATGCAGGTAAAGAATTAGAGATAATGCTACATACCTATATGCATACCTAACTACACAGATACATAGATGCAAATCTAAGTATGTTTATCACTATTGTGTCTATCTATCGCAAACTATGTGCACATATAGATAGAAAGATAACTTCCTAGATGGCATGTGCGCTTCATTGAAATAACTAACAAATATGTAGTACGTAGTTAAAACGAATCAGCAGTCTCTAGTATAAAACGGGTTTACATCATACTCTGGTCAATGGGCACATCTTGGATTTAACAGTGCTCCAAATATCATTAACTTCATGTTATATTATGTGGGGTCTCAGTCGGTTTTCGGTATTGATATTCATCAAGTTTGCATAGTCAGGAGATTAATTGCAGGCACTGTTGTAAGCATGTCATTTGGCCGTTTTACAGAGGTCGTCGATTTATACCAGTTCTGGTGGTATTCATATAGCTTTTCGAGACAAAGCAATAAAACCAATCTGCAAAATCAACTCTCTCTCTCTCTCTCTCTCTCTCTCTCTCTCTCGTACACATTGAAAGGTACAAGAAATCTAAGAGAAGTTTAACAATATTTTGATAAGACATGCTTGGAAGGTCTGCATGTTTTCATAACTGATATCAAGAAATTCTTATTAAATCCTTGTATCACTACAGTGAGAGTATCCAATCGTCCATACCCGAGTTCATAAAAGATAAGTTCAGTTATTAAGATATGATTAAATTATCCAGTAAACAAGAAGCTTTCCGACAAACATTCATTTGAAAATATCCGCAATTAGATTGGTTACAAGAATCAAAACATCAATAAACGTATTTACGTCACTAGGTAATTGTCAATATCATTTAAGCACAGTCTGTTCTTAGAGAGAACTGCGACAATGCCTTTCGTCGGTTGATATCAAACATGAAACAGATAAGCGTATTTCCGTCTGTACCTGCGGTAGTCCTCTTACAAGTGTTATAGTCTGCCGCATTGTTGAATTATGCTCCAATATTAAAACATGAAGTATTATTGATCTGAAAGCGATGGTTTATATAAACAGTAATCGGGATAGTGGAACTGCTATAACAGGAACCTCTGGCACGATACGATGTTAACTAGGAAGGGGATCGGTTTTGCAGGTAGGAGTAAATATGCCAATGTGTCCGTCTGTCTGTCTGTCTCTCTCGCGATATATATATATATATATATATATATATATATATATATATATAACATATATATATATATATATATATATATATATATATATATATATACATCTCTCCCTGTATGTATGTATGGATGTATGGATGGATGGTTTGATGGATAAATGGATGGATAGATGGATGCATGTAAATTCAATATTACCTTTGTATGCGCTTGCTCCTGGTTTTCTTTGTACGCGACTTTGAATATCTTCTCAGGTTATATATATGTAACATATATATATATATATATATATATATATATATATACTTTATATATATACATATATATATATATATATATATATATATATATATATATATATATATATATATATATATATATATGTGTGTGTGTGTGTGTGTGTGTGTGTGTGTGTGTAGGACACAGAGCAGGCATTAACGTTACCCGCATAAGCAGATAAGCGTTTTAGAAACATTGGAAAATATATTCGTTCACTATCTTAATGTTCGTTCATCTTTAATAAAAAAAAATAAGTAAAGAAACACCTCTTATGCAGATTGATATGTTCAATGTTACAGATAGGAAGTGGCCATATAATACGTAGCGGATTCCATTTTATATGACGTTGGAAAAATTAGGTTTGCCTGCCAACAATCGTTGGGTAATTTAAAGGGCCTGAAGAAATAGTACAATAAAATATTATATGACTCTATCAAATGATTTGTCCCCAAGCCATCTATAATGTAACGTTCCCAATTATAGTTTGTATCAGTGCTAATTATTCTGTTTTAAAAAAAAACAAAATTAAATGTGACACAATCCTCTGTTACAGATAATTGATTAAACGTATTCTGTTCACATCGGGGTTGAACAAATACTTTGGCGTCTTTTTAAGTTAAAACTGCGATGTAAAAATAATTGATAGGTTTTCTGCGTATCCGTATTAAAGCTAGGTCTAAAATTTTGAAACGATGGAATGTTTCTAATTTTGAAAGTCAGTGTATTCCATTAAAGCAAAAATAAATTGTTTAACAGGGTTGTATACATTCATGGCGGATCGAATATCTTTACTGGTCGAGCATGAATAAGTCTCAGTCTCTATATACAAGGATGAAGGATCGAAGCAGATCGCTTCGAATACGATATGGTCGAATTTGATCCTTTCTAAGTCATATTGTGAAGACAGGTATGGTGTAGCCATTACATACTATAAAAACTGGAATCAAATTGTATGTACGACATCAATCACGCCGTCCCATCCAGTTTCATTATAAATGAGTGATGCACTCTTATTATTCTTATAGCCTCGATGTTAATATTTTTAAAGTGAGCCTTTTTCCTTCTAAGTGCAGTTATAATTGTACAGGATACAAGAAAAATATTCAAATTGAGTTACTTCTTCTATAGTTCATTCAGCTGTTTAACTGTAGGGTGTTGATTCCGATTTCACTTTCTTGATATCAACACTAATAACGTGTTGTCTGAATCAAATCCATAAAGCAGTACAAAGGGTTTTGTAAATATATGATAGAAAGCCATGGCCGGTTTCTTCTATGTTAGCAAGGCGCTTGATGTTGTTTGTTAGGCAGGTTTAATTTTAAACTTATAATATCCTTATTAAAGGAAAATGCTTTATTGTGGTTTGAAAGTCACTTATCATCTCTACTGCAACGGGGTATCCTAAAGTTTGAATACTCAAATATTTTAAATAATTAATGCTGGTGATATATATATATATATATATATATATATATATATAGAGAGAGAGAGAGAGAGAGAGAGAGAGAGAGAGAGAGAGAGAGAGAGAGAGAGAGAGAGCTTATTGGTAAAAGATTTGATATTGCGAATGAAATTAAAATTATTATAGCAGTCATACCTTTGCTTCTTAGCACCTTGTATCTTGATACGAGAACACTAAGAATTAAAAATAAAAATTTTCAAAGCAGAAAGGAAAACATTGAATAATTTTCAACTTGCTGAAACAACAAATGCAACTGTATTGGAAAAGTTTGACATAACCATAAATGCAAGAATTGGGCATCATTTCACTCAAAATTAAAAATGAAAATGGAGTTTAGTTTTGCCAAACGTAATAGATGGCTATAATAGCATACATTGCATGTCAAACGAAAACAAAAGCTGGAATTAAGCAGACCAAGAGTATGGATCAACCAAATGATGAACCTGTCAAAATGAACATTTGGAAAACGTGTAGTTAAAATCGGTAAAACCGAATTTTAAAATACAAACTTGCTTCATAAGACACCGCCTTTCAAGCTCTACGGAGCAAACGTTTATATTCAGGCAATTGTTTACACGTACTAGTTGTAGCAATGGGCGAGATCTGTAAGGGTATTCTACTGACAAGCATTTGTTCTGTTTGACATTATAAC
>JAECUM010093484.1:0-68058 GCA_016617855.1 Megalonaias nervosa | reverse complement strand
ACATGTGGCATGATGTCCCGCCCAGTCACATTATCCTGACACCAGGCCGACCAGTCCTAACACTAACCTCTTAATGCTGAGCGCCAAGCGAGGCAGCTGTTAGTACCATTTTTTAAAGTCTATGGTATGACTCGGCCGGGATTCGAACCCACGACCTCCCGTATCCGAGGGGGACGCTCTAACAACTAGGCCACCGGAGCGGTCAAAAGTGTCAGTGAAAGATAGGGAGCCAAAGGGACCGGCAACCAGTCAACTGGAGAATAAATGTTTGTTATAAATAAATATATAATGTACTACATATCTACATTATGATATTTTTCACACTTGTACATTTCCTTGAGATCTAATCGTGAGTGTTTACAACTTAAACATTTTATGGCCATGGGGTTACTTGGTTGATAAATGAAACAAACTGACATAACCTCCAATCTCTTTTATCAAGTGGGTTCTCGATCTTCGACAGAACTTATGACCTCTTCCAACAAGGTGGTTCTAGGTCTGTGACAGAACCTCTCATCTCTTACAACAAGTGGGTTCTCGATCTGCGACAGATTTTTTGATTTCTTCCGTCATAGGGATACTCGTTCCATTATATAACCTCTAATCTCTTGCATCAAGTGGATTCTCGATTTGGGACGGAAATTATTATCCCTTCCCTGAAGGGGGTTCTCGGTCTGTGACAGAACCTCTAATCTCTTGCATCAAGGGTATTCCAGATGTGATGGAAATTATGCTCTCTTCATTGAAGGGATTTTCGGCGTCTTTAGTTTGTGTTCAGATTATGCTAAGCCTTGTGTTTAGGATGATCTCTTATAAAATGTTGGGTGTTTTTAACTTTTTGAAATAAAAGAGAATGTATTTCTTTTCATTATTAAATTACCGAAGAAAAGCGCCAACAAAATCAGTTTCCGTCTAATCTCATCACGTAAACACAAAATTGAAATAAGCCATAACTTCTTGCCATCCTACCTCTTCAGTGAATTACGAAATTAAATTAAAAATTCATTGTTACAGGTGTACATCGTGCAACTTTAAAATCGTGTATAACTTCTAAACAGAAGTATGTAGATTATGTATTAATATGCATTAATACAAGCTTTACACAGATTAATTGTTGCTTACACTTGTTTACTGTTTGTTCTGTCCTTTTTAATAATTAAAACTAATTGATCTATTTTGTGAGTTTGTTTATTAGTTAATTTGTTGGCTACTTCGTTAGTACGTGAGTTTGTATAATTCAGCTTCATTCAGGCGGGTACTTGGAGATTCGGGACCTTTACCCAACGGACGCTGGATTATACACGTGTGAGGGCAAGGGTGAAAGCGGCTGCGTATCTTCTTTGTCGGCCGTTCTCAACGTCACCGATTCCAACGACTACAAGCAAAGTAGGTTAATTGTCAACCATTAACTGCAATCAGTCAAACCTACCTTACACGTCACATGTATTCGGCACGCATATTTATTTTAAATAGCCACTTATGCAAGTGATGAAAAGTTAAATAAGTTACCAGCTGTCTTTGGAAGCCAATATTGTAGCAGTAGTAGTAGTAGAAAAGTCATTGCAAATATCCGCACTTTTTCTACACTCTCATACGCCACATCCACCCTCCGATTCGGATGTGTATCAAGGATTCGAAAACGTCATTGTCATCTGTTGAGCCTCCTTAAACATTGTATAAATAATGATCGATAGAGTTCAAGTAACCTTTTACCCCCACTTTATTGCCTGCTACGGAGTATCCAGATTCCCAAAACGTAGCTGTTGTCTACTTATTCTCCCAATTTATCACACCAAATACGATCATCTTCTCTCAGTCATTTTCTATTTAACCAAGATTAAAAGGAGAACTGACTGGTTGTCGGACGGACAAACATTACCTGTCAAAACAAAAGTATGAGTGTGGTAAAGGCCAATAAAACTGAGGAATTTTGGTTTGTCCCGAAAAAAAAAAAATGCTTGGTGCAAAAGTGAGTAGCTTAAGATAGAATTCCTTCCCAAGGCTGAGGAAAATACAAGTTTCAGAACTAAATGGAATCGCCACAATCTGCAGCAGAAAAGTTGTAATCATCGGATACATTAACGGCATTGATATACTGGACCATACCATAGATGGACGACATTAAAATTAAGAAATTATGTAAAGCTAATGTATATATATATATATATATATATATATATATATAATACGAATAATACAGGTTAGAGAATTTTTAATTCATACTCTACGGAGATTCGAACCCAGGTCCGCGGGTAAACGGCACCCTTCGCCTTGTCTGCACACACCAGTCCATATTCCATCTCGACTAAGCACGCATCACCAAAAAATGATCAGACTGAATCGGTGTTAGATGTAAAAACTATGAGCAAATGAGACGAAATAAGGAAAATAAGTCAGAAGGAGCGATGGGAAGGCAAGTGTCAAGCAAAGCATTGGAAAGCGTGAATACCAACAGAAGGGGTGAGAGAAAAGAAAGTCGGAATGGAGAAAGAGGGTCATGTGTAGGAAAATGGAAAGGAAAATGAGGAGGGAACCTGGATATGATTCTAAGTAGAGAAGCTCACCAAAGGTGAAGTTTTGATGGCAGCTTAAGACCATATCTTATGATTAATTACACAAAACACAAAATTAAGAGATCTCAATACTCTGCAGAACACGCCGGAAAAGGACGAACTGTTTAATCACCAGGTCAGTCAGTGCAGCCAGTGAGCTTACTTTGAAGTTTAAAAAGCAGTAGATGCATAAACTTTAAGGATACACTGTCATTAGTCTTGAAAAGTAATCAAGCAAGAAGCAAGGTTGTAAAGCTGAAAAGCAGTTGATACGAGCAATCCTGTGGGAGTTTCACCGTTTTGATCAATCTGAAAATAAGGCACAGGAAGTCTGTCATCGTAGTGGATGACACGGAGAAAGATCTGGCATGCATTACAGACAATTTTCGCAAAGCTCCAATTTCACAAATATCTACTAAAGTTTAAGTATACGAGTAAAGCATTTGACTGATAAAGCTTCAAAATGTTATCCAATTAGATCGCACGTTTATGTGAACACTCGTGCTGCAATTAGAGAACAAGAGACGGTAATGAATCAAATTGACCTGGTAACTTATATCTCAAAAGCTCAAACAGAGGTCTTGCTACATCGTGGTAGTACTTGGAGTATTATTCCATAAACTCAGGTACAGCCTGGATGAGTTAAGGATAACTCTGCAACCAGAACACATGAAAACAAACCAAAATACAACGGAAACTCTGAGATCTAAAGGCAACAAAACCGGTATGACCTCGTAGAAACATATTCTGAATTCCAAAAGAGCTACTACTACTACTACTACTACTACTAAATTCGAAAAGTTACATTCTTTTTGTCTTAACTTATAACTGATTTTCAAAACATTTTTTAAATTAAGATTTATTGTTTTTGGAGGACATTCGATGTGTTCATGTACATACATGTGACTAATCTTTGTGTCACGTGAACATGATACTAATCTTGACTATTCCTGAACTAGATTTTATTTTTTATTTATTTAGTTGGCTCACATAATGATTGTCTGTCAAAAGATTAAGTGAAAGAACACGCACATGATCGCCCTCTCGTTATTTTTGTTCTTGTGGTTGTGATTTATATGAGACTGGAATCCTTACAATATACATCAATTAAAACTTTCAGCATGTGGTATATCAGCGTATGAGGATGAGACAAGTGTCAAACCGTCTGCCAGAATATCTGGTGGTAAAGATACGGAATCTAGAATAGGACCCTGGCATGTGATGCTAACAGTCAGTCTCTCTCTCTCCCTCTCTCTCTCTCTCTCTCTCTCTCTCTCATAAAACTTGCTTATGATTAAGCCTGTTTAGATGGATTGGATGGAAGATTTTTTTCATGTTAACTTTACTCATTTATCAGAAGTGTACGTGCTGATTCAGTACAATTTTTAAAGTTATTTTGAAACTAACTTTTTGCAGATAATTTGTAAAGATATATCTATGTGTTAATTGACTTTATAAGAATGGCGATCATGTATGATTTGCATTCAAGAATAATGCGCCAGGCTTTGCCCTTAGACTATGTACTCTATAATGTTGCTGCAAATGTTTGATCCGTGTAAAACGTATGCGATCACTTTAGCGATAACAAAACGAAACTTCCGGTGGCAAAGCTTTGTGGTACATAAAATCATATTTAATTATTTTCAAGAGGAACATTTATTTCAACATTATTTGTGTGACATGTTTCTTGTTTTTCCTTACACATATTGATTCAATGGCGATATATGACCTAAATATTGAAAACATATAACATAAATCACATCATATTAACCAACTCTATTTGCGAATACATGTACATCTGTAGCGAGCGGATCAGTTTATTACACATAACTCGTGGGCAGTTTAAGGTATTTAATTCTTCATACACAACTAGACTCAACCGATCTTATAAGTTCTGCATCTGCCTGACGTTATGTCTTATAAACTTGCTTTATCGGGTAAGGGTTTGCATTCACCATCCCAGTCTGACACTGAAACCTTTTCCTCCGACGCATCAAAAGCAAAACTGCCGTCAATAGTTCTAATGCAAATCACTGAGATGTTAAGGACCTCTATCCATCTCCCACCCCAATGCTAAAATAAAATTGTTTACAGCAAAACCCTTGATGGATTTTTAAGTGATGTCAGATCCTCCTTATCCATTACAATCGTGCAATACATATAAAATGGTAGGCAGTATTTTATATTTTGGGTGGATATTGACCTATTTTCAGTCAAGACTTAGTGCAAACAACTATTAAGAAGAGCAAGCTAAGAAAGAATGTCAGGAAAAATATACATAGGGACTGGAAAATACGCAAGAAGAAAGTAGGCTATACATTTGCTCCATTTTATTACATTGAACTCTTCAAAAATCTTTGGGAAAAGTCAGAATAATTTTTTAAGTAATACAGAGGGACCTACGCCATACCAGTTAAGTGTATATCCCATTCATCTTGAATAAACGTGTTGAAAGATAATTTTTCATAAATTTAACATTAAAAGTGTTAAAACCCAATGTATTAGTTACTTTATCACTAAGCGGCATTACAGGAATTACCACGACATGATCCTGACCTCACAAGTAAAATCATAATTACGATACCAGTGTGCATAAGAATTGCACCAGAAGTAAAGAGGGCATGGTCTTCCTGAAGGAAAAAATATTACAACAAATTGTTTCCATGATTTATCTCTATAAGCGGCCTTGAAGAGTGCTTATAATTTATATTTTGTATATTACTGTAATTATAGTTCTTTTTTCCATACCATATTAAAGGCCAGACTCTCAGAATTACGCTATATTAATCACGCAGTACAGATTTCGATGAAAATGTTAGTAATATAGCTAATGATCCGTAAATATTTTGCACGTCAGAATTAAGCTTTGATTCCAAACGTTAGATAATATGTAGCAGTACATCATTTGACATGCCATACGTTGAAGCTATAAATTTACTTAGTTGGAAGCATCACACAATAAAGAACTACATATTCTTGCTTTTATTTACTTTGCACTGTCATATTGCAGAACAAACGCACCGGCGAGATATTCTGCGGAGGAACTCTAATTTCTAAATCCTGGCTTGTTACAGCTGCTCACTGTATACAAGAATTTGAGAGTCAGTTTGGATACGCATTTGACAGGAGCAACGTAGCTTTATACCTTGGATCGAAGTTTTGTGGGAAAGGTGCCGTCCAGAGATCCGTCAGAAATTACATCATTCATGAAAGTTATAACCGTCCTGTTTCCTTTGACAACGATATAGCCGTTATAAAAATGGACGAAAGTGTTGACTATAAGAAAACAGACGAAATCAAGCCTATTTGCCTGGAACCCGAGGACGAAATGAATCGACAGTTTTTCGATCCAGCAGAGAAAAATATCTCGAGCAAGACTTTGGTGTTTGGCTGCGGTTACATTGATACCGTAAACAAAGTAAAGGCGACATTGCTGCAGGTTGTTGAAATTCCAATCGTTAGCCGCGCCGAATGTCGCACTGGAACTGGCAAGGGCGTTTTCACAGAGAATATGATTTGTGGTGGCTCCAAGGTGGCTAAATCAGGCGATATTTGCAAGGGAGACAGTGGTGGCGGATGGGTAATGAGAATTCCAAGGTCTAACCACTGGACCTTAGGGGGAATCGCTTCTTGGGGTGTTGGTTTAGAATGTGACAGTGAAAAGTTCTACAGTTTTTACACGCATGTTGGAAAGTATTATAACTGGATTGTGTTAAAGACCAATTTTGTTGCGGACATGTAACTTTATCGTAGTTCAGAGTAAGAGACTTCTTAATTCTTGAATTTTGGTATGTTTCATTTTTTTCTTAACATCAGCCATGTAGGGATCACAAACTCCAATGTTTCACAGTCAGTCTTATAATATTATCTGAAAATTCACCACCAAAAAGACGTATGAATTCCACTGATTGGCTTGAAATTATTACCTTGGGTTTAAATTTACGTGTAAAAATGACATAGGTGTATCGACGCTGCTTCTCCACTTCCAGTGATCTATTAGGCTGGTTCAAAAATGAGCCTCATCACGCCTGTTATAATTAATATGCACTCATAAGCTATGAAACCGAGAAAAGTCACATTTTAAAGCTCGATATTAATATTTCTAGCTTGCATGCCTGTACGACACTTATATGAGCTTTTGGCCTGACCATGCTTCGGTAGTACGTGGTGTGCCGTCATTGTCTGTCCATCAAGAATCGCTTGCTACCACTTTCGATGCCATTCTGATCTAAGTTTGGTAAAACGTGGAATAGGGAGTTATAACATGTAGATCTCGGGTGAATTTGATAATGAGCGAGATCAACGAATATTATTGAGGTGATCTTGCGTAAGAGTGACTGACATTATTACCAGTTAGGAGGCCGTACTTCTCTTTCGAATTTGCTCAGACATAAAATATGTGATTATATCAAGATTTTTAAAAACATTGATAATATTATGAGGTGATCTTGCATCCTACTGGCCGATATTGCTACCACTCCCGAGGTCATATTTATGGTCCGATTTTAATCTAGCTTGGCATATAGGCCAATATTATCAAGATCTTGGAGGAAATTGACAAGAAACGAAGTCTACGCATATTAATAAGTTGTAGCTGAACTTTGTTTCTAATCAGATTTTGATCAAATGTGGTAGATTGGTTGTATAATCAAGATATCAAATGATAACTATAAGCGAGACTTACTATATGACTGAGGGTATCTTGTATATGATTTGCTGAGCTTCTTACCATTCTAGAGACAGTACCATCTGATAAGA
Organism: Megalonaias nervosa; assembly: GCA_016617855.1. Classification (NCBI taxonomy): domain Eukaryota; kingdom Metazoa; phylum Mollusca; class Bivalvia; order Unionida; family Unionidae; genus Megalonaias; species Megalonaias nervosa. The sequence continues at coordinate 60,748 of JAECUM010093484.1, read as the reverse complement.
TTAAACAATATATAGCAAATAGGCTAATATGATGAAGATGCTGGATTAAATTGTATTATAACAGACCTATGCTTATTAATAAGCTGATTTTGCATCTGATTGTCCGCATTTCCTACCATTGGCGAAACTGTAGCTTTTGTAGGAATTTGTTCAAACTTGATAAATAGGCTTATATCTTAAAAATGTTGGGTGAACTTAATTATGAGAATGATATATATGCATATTTATGAGGTAGTGTTGTATCTGATTAGTTGGGCTTTTACTATGATGAAGATGGCATTCCATCTTGGTAAACATGGTTATGTCATAACCGTCTCAGATCTGCACGTATTTATGCACTGATATGCATCTGATTGAATGAGTTTGTTTATATTTCTTGATAAAACGTGGTAAATAAGTTGTATAAATTCAATTATCAGCAATGTATATGCTTATACCTTTATCTTGATAACGAACTTTGTCAGACTATAGTAAAATAGGTAAAAGTGACACACTGTAAAGTTTGGTAGATAGTTTACATAAGCCTGTATTCTTTCAGTACAACGTAAATTTATATTTGTGAAATGGTCATCTGTTAAATGTATGACAAATGAGCGACATCGGATCCACTTAAGGCGCTTTTCCAAATGCGCAGTCGTTGAAAATTACAAATATATTGATTTGAGGCATCTTGTTTGAAAATAGTTCTTTAATATGTCATTTTCTTAACCTAGACCAGGTGGAGTGATACCTATAGCCTTCCTTCTGGCTTTCGGCATTACGATGTATTCAGCAATTCTTTCTCTATGCTCAGCTGTTATTGTGATATACCGCATTAAAAGGCTTCATCTGCAATTTTATTTCGTGTTTTTATGATTATCCCTAAATATATGTTTGACTAGTACCAAACAATCAACATCTTTTGCCAAGGAAAAGAGTGCACGGATTTGTAAAACGCCATCTTGTAATCTAGTATTTAAGCAGTTGCGCACACAAAAGGAGCGACACTGTGACCAAGGTTGTACAACCAGACGTTGCACAAGGTCTGGCTAAAAGCAACACACTGTCGGCTCAAGGAAATGGTACTGGTAAGTGCACTGTATGAATTGCCTGCGTAACTTATAATTGACGGATATTATATCTATATTTTATTTCTTATTTAATTTGGTACTTGAGTAACCTTGCCAGTAGTTTCTCGTGGGTCGGTGGTTCTTCCCGGGGTTTTCCGGGGTTGTTCTTCCACCAGTTATACTGACCGCCACATATTGCCTATCTTGTGCTGAAAAATGGCGTTAAACCCTACAACAACAGCAACATTTCTTATTTAATTTAAGGACTGAGGGGAACAAGAGCTCATTTGGTGTAGCCGACAGGATACCGACTGTTGTGGCGGATTGGTGCCGAGGCAAAGGGATTAAGTGCCTTGCACAGAGACGCCACAACATCTGACCTAGACTGATCTAGGCATGGTTCGAACCAGTAATCCATTGGTTATAGGTCTAAGCTAAGGACTGAGCATGCCTGTGTAAGAAGCAAATATTACTGCGCATTGAGATGCACCAGCATACGAAGTTGTATCAGTGTAGCATCTAATTCATTTAAGTGTCATATAGAGGGAAATCATTTGTGTAATTCGGACTTTAGAACTAAACAAAATAACAAACGTTTTCACGGAGGACACGATAGTCTTTAAACATCAATGAATAGTTGTCGTACGCTACCAATTTACGTTTTCGACTTGAATGTCGTCTATAACTCCTTACCATTCAAATGAAACAGTAAAAGTCATGCACAGTATTAGCCCTTGGGGGGGGTCATCAGATTTTTAAGTAAATTGTGTTTCTGCAAAAATAATTACCCAATCACATTACGTTAGGATATTAGCCTGCAACCTCGCGAATTAAGCCCTACTAAAAGGCGAAAATTGTCCTTGTCTAGCCGTTATAGACAAAGGGCAATAACTCTTGTCCATTACCTCTCTTTGCAACCTTTAAGTGTCGCTAGTCTTTCTTTCTTTAGCTGAGCGAGATACCAACGATGATGCTCGCATGGCGGGATAACCGGGAGGGCTTTTAAGTAATATAATTTGGCAGTTATTCTAGGAGAAACATAATTTACTGGAAAATTGGCTTTGTCCTTAATATGTTTGCCAATTCAGTGGCGTAGTGAAGGTACGTAGCGCCCGGGGACAAAACAAACTTGGCGCCCCCTTACTTAGCGCCCGGGGACAAAACACAAACTTGGCGCCCCCTTCGAGTGCATCTGAGATAACGAATAGTTGTATTTTTCCTCATTTTGGCGCCCCTGGCACATGGCGCCCGGGGACAACTGTCCCCCCTGCCCTCCCCAAGCTACGCCACTGCGCCAATTACATTACGTTAAGAGAATAGTTAATAGGAGGAGGGAATGCTGAGCATTAGATCGCTATCTCGTTTATCCTTCCAGGGAATGATGGCTGGTTTACCCATGCGAACAATAACCCGTTCTCAAAAATACATGAGCAACACATCACTTGATATGTGAGCCCACTTATGATTAAGAAGATAATTACTGAAATTTTAGCTACAAAATTTCACTGGCGAATCCAGCGAAGCTGAAAGACTTGATTGTTTTAATTGGATCCGGTGGTCATCTGGGCTGCCGCCACGAGACCTACCAGATTTTATATCTCTTCGAAGCTAAATCTCTGAGATAAAAACTCGAGACGGTTGACTCTGCATGCTAGCCAAGAGCTTCTACCATACATCGGATCGAAACGTTACGGCTCTCTAATCTCATGAGCGCTAATCTTCATGACGCGACTCTGATCTTGTGAGACTTCCGATTGCGCCAAGCTTATAACCCATTTCAGCCACAAAGCAAGGGCTTGACGGGTGATATCATGTTTTCCGGCTTTCACATGAAGAAAGAGGCACTTTCGCGTGCTACAACGTGTCTCTGTGCGTTTCAAGTGGTGCTTGAGTGCGCGAACAGGATTTTGCAAGACTGCTGCTCTCGATCAGTCAAAGACAGCGAGCGAATGACAACTCTTTGATTACCGACAGACGGTCACCTATTTTTGACTCCATAGCCTGGTTGTGTCAAGAGGACCACAGAACCATCCAATCTGAACTGAAGATAGTTCGGGTCGACGGAAAGGGCATGTAGCTCGCTCACCCTTCATGCTGAAGCTAAAGCTATCAGAAACATGTTTTGTATAATTGTAACTTTAGGGAAGTGTGGAATAAACGATCAAATTTATTTAAATTGAACTATGTTAAAAACCAGGGCGGAATCCGTTTTTGGAAACAAAGTGAAAGATTTTGGTTGATTGAGAGCAAATTTGGCTAGAAGATCCGATAGATCTTTATCATCCCCAATATCATGTCTACCATGATGCCGGAATGTGTCTGATATCAGAGCTGTAGCCTCTGAAAGTAATTGGGCCCAAATGTTTCTCCTCGAAGAGCTAGAGAAAAAATTCTCCCAGTTGAGGAATTAAGGCACTCAGAGGGACGATATTATTGGTATGGCACCAATCCCTGAAAACACGTCACTTTCCCTAGTAAGCCTCAGAGTGGAGGGCCTTCTTGCTGTCGAGATTATCTCCATAATCGAAGGATGACAGTGTTTGTCTAGCAAGGCTGTCCGGAAAATAGCCAAGAGTGAAGAAGAAGATGGTCCGGGAAGGGATGGAATATCCATGACCGTGGTTGTTTGGGAAGATTCGGGTTGGCCGGAATCTTCCTCGGCAGATCTGTCGCTAGGTCGAGTAGATCTGTAACCCAGAACATGTCCCATCTGAGAGGGGCTATCAGAATCATCTTGCATTTCTGACCCCGTAACTTCTGGATTATTTTTGGTACCAAGACCGTGGAAGGGTACGCAAATGCCCACAGCCCCTCTCAACTGATTGACAGAACACCCACGGCCCAAGCTTCTGGGTTTGGAACTAGAGAGAGAAAAGGTGGGCAACATGTGAATAACAAGATAACCGGATTGGCGTCGGACTATAACGAACACTTTTGATGGTTTATTTATGAAAAGATTCAATGAAAAAGACTAATTCGTGCGCCCACAAAATCCAGATATTGGGTATTTAACAATATGCACAAACCTAATAATGTATTGCCATTTAAATGAAATGTGTACTGATATGCAAGAAAAAACTTAAACTGTAAAAAGATACAATAATTAATGATTCAAAGTGATTCCACACAAACAATGGAAAAAATGATTCACGTAAGCATTGACAATTTCCCCACAAATAGTAATCCATAATAGTTCACTCAAATAGTGATGTATGAGATATGTTTCACTCAACTAATGACATATGCTGTGTTTCACTCATTTAACGAAATATGTCTGAGTTTTCACTCAGATAGAGAAATATGATGAATTTTCACTCAGTGAAATATGACGAGTTTTCACTCAAATAGTGAAATATAATATGGGACATATATCTTGCGGAGTCGAACGCAAATCCGAAAGGTCTTCTCAGCCCCAATGCTCTGTCGAATGGTTGAGGAGCCACCACGAACGGTTTGCCCCTCCTGGTCTGCCTAAAGATCTGTAAAATCTCTTGTTCTCTGTAGACCCGTTGGTCCAGAAGCCTTGGTTCTTCACCACGTGATGACCTTTATCTTCTTCCAGGCCAACGTTAAGCCCGACAGTAGCACACTGGGTATAACACCACCCAAATTAGCGCCACGGCTAAACAACACCTACAATAAGGTGCACATACGGAGATACAGCACAACTATCAGTCCGTCCCTCATTCACTCCTCCAGCACTACACTCAGCATTCACCAGTCACTATTCAACAATCACCGGCCATCAGTCAGTCAATCACCAATCAGTCAGCTGAAAATATAATATCCGAATTCGATTACTACAAATGACACGGTCATGTATAAGAGCACGTGATGATGTCATGTACTGAAAACTTGAGCTGATTTTATACAAATTATATTATCGAGATTACTATACAAAGTGATAATCAGGTTCAGAAGTGAACCTTTATCTGACAAGAATATTATAGTACTTAACGTAACAGCTTCTCTTCCTCAATAAATACAACATTATTGCGAATATAATTGTTCTGTTAAGTTACATACAGGTAAGCTAGGAAGCAGACTATAACATTGCATTATACGACGCAAGTCGGAATTACTTAAACTACAAGATAAATGTGACAGTAAAACAATTATATCCTATAATACATATAGGAAAATAATATTTAACTCACATACCTCTACAGCTGGAGATCGCGCGTCATGAAGTGGACTGCTCACTGACAAGGCTACGATGAGTTAATTTATACACAGGCAATGCAGCCATACACTACCTGTGCGCTCAAGGTATATCGGTTTTCCCATCATAAGCACTTTCCTCGTGCAGCATGGGATGAACCGAACTCACCATTTCGAAACAGTATACGATACACATAAACCACCCTCGGGTTACGCTGTGCACACAAACGAAACCCGAGCACATATATTTAATCCAAATAATAAATAAACGATAGATATATACAATTCCGTGACAATGTGATTCCACCTTGTCGCAAAAGATCGATCATCGGACACCCCAATGTGCGCAGATCCAAATAAAGATGGACAGGCATTCCATGTGAAGGACGTGACCTTTCCTGAATAGAGTGTCGGAAAAGACACCGAGTCAGACGGGAATGTGTCTGATTTGTATGTTGATACAGAGATTGTCGCACCAACGTAGAAGCTGCCAAATGGGAACCCACAGGTTGGGTGATTTGGTGCCCCCTGTTTCAGGAGGTAGGTCACCACAGAATTGTCGGACAAAAAGAGTACCATTTTGCCTGAGAGTCGATCCTTCCAGAAGTGAAAGGTGTTGGTGTTCATTTCTACAAAGTTGATGTGGAGAGGGCTCCCACGTGCATATCACGGCAGTGTATGTCGTGCGTTATCATGACTGTTTGATCGAGGGGACTTGAAAAGGGGCCGCCACTGTGCTAGCAACGTCATGTGTAAGGGGCGAAAAAAACAAGACGGTCGAGTGTGAGCAAGTCCGCGTCTGCCATTAACAATCCGACTAATTGCAGCAATTCTAGCTCAAATCCTTGTTATGTTGTAAACGGAATCGGCGAGTTCGACGATTCTGATTGAGTGAACGCGAGGAAGCCGTACCAGATACAAGTGGGTAAGAAACACCATACCCAGATGGACTTAAACCTGGAATAGACGGAGGTTGGACTTCTCCCAGTTCATTCAAAAGCCTAGATGATCTAAACGTTTGAGAAGATCGTTTCTGCCTTAGAGTAGGATAGATCGTGCTATGTTTCTGGAGGATGTCGTCTAAGTAAGCTGCCGTCGTTGTAGATGAAGTCGATCGGAACAGAGTGTCAATGCAACATTGGTAAAACCCAAGGGCTGATGCTGAGGCCCAATAAAAATAAAACCCTCTGCAACTGGTTTTTTGCACAATATCCACCTGCTGTTTTGATGAATGATCGAATTTTCATTTTTAAAAAGGCACCCGTCCCCCGATCTGACGGTACGTCCTTGTAGAGGGGAGAGGAGGAAAGAGGAGGGGTTGGATAAATGAAATCCAAAGCCCTTCATAAATGACCTGGATCACCCAATCTTTCTGAGGGAATAGAGTGATCCAGTAAGCCTGAAACTGCGGAGGTGGCCTCCCACAGGTAGGCTGTCTGTGAGTGGTGGGTAATTTTAATGTCTAGAGTTAAGCGGCTTGAAGGTGGAGAAACTTGATTTCTTGCCGCCGCTGTATGGTTGCCTCCTAGCTTGGTTAGACTGTTGTCTCCTGGCATTGGGCTGAGATCTATATTGCACATTCAACTGAAAAGATCCCCTGTCTCTAGTCCGCTTATTCGTCTCTCCGCAGTGGAGAGGGATATTTGTTTCGAAACGCCTGTGTGGGTCGAGTGGCGCTTTCTTGTGGGTTGGGCAGTTCCTGAGCAGCCTGTCTTCGACCTGCCTTAATGTTTCCTACAAAGAGTAACTGTGACCCGAACGGGGTCATCCTTAAATACAGAGTATGATGAGACTTGTGAGACGTGCACCGCAAATAACGCCTCACGTCGTATGAGGTTGAGGTTGGTCAAAGCCGTCAACACATTGGCCTTTAAATCTAACACTGAAGACGTAGAGTCTACGTTCCGGATTAGCGTTGACGTAGCATGGAACTCATTTTTGTCCACTTCATAAAACAGTGCAGTGGGCATGTGAATTGCTGTTAGATGTTTTCCAGGGCCGGGCGTAAGGGCCGGGAGATCAGTACTTAAGGCCTCTGAGTGAGTGTTGTACCAGCGAGCTGAGAACTTTGGTAGTATTTGGCTTTCTGAAAGGAAGCCTTTAAATAATCCAGGTCAGCAGTTCCATCCGACAGCCGGACATTGATCTCATTAATTTTTGCCGATTGGGGGGAGGGGAGGGCGTAAGGAGCTGGAAGGACGGCGTCTCGTCCTCCTCGTCCAAATCTACCGATGATTTAACTTTATAGTCTTGAGTAGCGGTATACGATGGAGGGCATTATATAAATTTTCTCGACTGTGGCTTTGAAGCTACATTTCGTCCGTTCCATGGTCGATCTGAGTACAGCTGATTTGTAGGAGCTTCATCACACTCACTGTGTGTCGTGTTCTGACCTAGTTCCGCTTGCAGCTCTGGATAAGCCATACCAGGTGGCATCGATGACTCAATTCCGTCCTCTTTACAAATGTTACTAACTCTCCCATGTGGATAAGCAGTGAACAAAATGGAAGTCGTGCACTGCCGTAACAGCCGTCTGGTTTTTCTGGCGTATGGTCGGCCATAGAAGACGGTCCGGCTATTAACGGTACCGGCCGCTAAACGGCCGCTGAACGGACAGATTTCTCACTGAAATCTCCGTCATAGTAAGGGTATGTCGCAGATGCTACGGCTAAACAGACAGATCTGTCACTAAGATCGCTGTAAATCCTAGCTGGCTGGATCGTTTTATCAATAAAGTTCCCATGCTGGGACGGTTGGACAGCGATCATTGGTACAGGCCGCTACAAGGGACTGTCTGGACGGATAGATTTCTCACTGAAATCTCCGTCATTGTAAGGTCATGTCTCTGACGGAACGGATGAACCTTGGATCTGTCACTAAAATCCTTGTAAATCCTCTAGCTGGATCGTTTTATCAAAGAAAATGTCCCCATGCTGGACAGCCGGTGACGGAGAAGCTGTTTCATGAAATGGATCCAATGAATCCGATACAAACCCCATGCGTCCGGACTTAGAGGCTCGAGGGCCATGCGCGGACATGCGGAGGGACTTATGTACGCTAAGCAGCCTAAAACCTGGGGGACATTTCCCCAATGAGTCCAAAATTGCAAGCGATTAGCTTTCGTTTTGGAGGGGGTGGGGGAGGATACCCAGCGTCCCGATGGACTCGCAATGGAGGTTGACTTAGGATGTATACTGAGGACGTCAACATTATCGCCCTGGACTTATTCTGCCTTTCTTATCATTGATGCCTTCTGGACTATTGTTGTGAACTTTGCATTTCATACATTTAGTTGACATTTGTACTGAAACTACACAAGAAGATAAAACAAAGCATACATTATCAATATAGGATGCTATTAACTCGCTAATACTGCAGCCAAGACATCCAATGTCTACGTATTACACACTCTGCATGGTACCGACGATGTACACTTTGAACCTACAACAAAAGAATAATGGTTGACTTCCATTGCTTTTAACATTTGCATTTCATACATTTAGTTGACATTTTCATTGAAACGACACAATAGAAAAAGCATAAATTAGTAATTCAGCATGTTACTAAGTCGCTAATCCCACCCCCGTTAATAACGGAGTAAGCAAAAATAGTCTTGTCGAGTTAACTGGTTAATGACAACATGAGTTCAACGATAGCGTGTTGACGAAGTCCATAAAGGTGACAAAGTCACTCAAATCAGGAAGAAATTGTTAAAACAATGTATAGAACCTGTAGAAGATTGATTGTCCAACACAATAAATCTAAATTTCAAGTTTTACGGTCCAATTTTAACACTAAGATAGCTTGAACTGCCAGAGGTAAAATGTACAATGTTATCAGCGCAGCAGCTACTCTAAAAACCCGGCGACACTTGGCGGTGAAAAAGGGGGGAGGGGTAATGGGCAAGAGTTATTGTTTTTTTTTTTTTTTTCTAAAATGAGATAGATAAAGAATTTTTGTATTTGGTATGGCTGGATTCGCGAGCGTAGCAGGCTAATATTCTAATTTAATATGATTGGGGAACATGTTTAAAGGAGAATATAATGTGAAACGTATAGGAGAGATCGCTTCTTTAGAGCAGCAACGTGTATATAAAACTATATACAAACGTACCATTGAAACGAATTTAGTTTCAGTTTACCTGTATGCAATTGTCATCTGATTGTAAATGCCATATTCGACCAGTCCCATGGTTGACCATTATTATTATTAGTATATATTTTATTATTATTATTATTATTATTATTATTATTATTATTATTATTGCGCATAATTAGAGTGGTGTATGGATGCAATCTTACCACTTAAGTTTCACTATTCCTTGGATATGTAAAAGAGCCAAGTGTTTTCAATCCAGTTACTAAAGCATTTTTCTAGATATCTGCATATAAAGATCCATTATAAATTTTACATATGGGTTTGGTTCTGAAGGAACCTCCGTATACTTCTGACGTGATAATTCTCTCACCCATTTTTTTTTTATGTATGTCTGTCAATATGTACTGTAACAGTTATTATTTTGAATACACCAGTCTCTTTTTTCATCTGGGTTGACCCTTTTCGTGATATATTCCTGGCGACGTGTCTGATCAGTGTTAATATCAAACATTTATAAATACGTCAATCCACGTTTTCCAGAACCAACAAGACACTCAAAGGTGACTAAAGTGTCTTATTGCAAAATCCAGTAATACATGCAATAACCCTGTTAGGTGTATAGAAGAAATTAATGTTAAGGAGATCATCGTAATTAAAGTTAAATACTGTACTCAGAGTATATGTCATAAATATGCGCGAGGATGTGCTACTTACTTCACAGTAATAACTCCAGGCATAAAACGATTCAAGTATTTCAACAAAGTCCACGAGGTTATGTAAATTACCATCTCATGTAATGATTCCATTTACTATAAGATTTATTACTCGCAACGAAGCCATCTTAACGCCAAGTGCATTAGTGCGATAAATCAAAACCCCAAATATGTGTTGATATTGATAGACGACGTATGGGTCTGATGTCACATACTTATTACAATGTGCAACTTTGCTGCATGCACATCTTTCTGGAACACACCTGTATACAGGTTAGACCCCACCGGTATTTGGTAACAGTCGTATCTAGCGCGAAATTCAAAATGGAAACAGGGCAATGGGTTGTGCTATTTCACGTGGGTTTAAAAGTCGTCAAACACAGGCTTTTATCCTGAAATAGTATGTACATATGGCCAAAAGAACCCTTAAGCCGATGGAAGCTCAACAGCTACGAGAAATTATATCCACATTAGTCGCATAAGGTTTATAGGGCAAAATACAAAATATGAAAAAAATTATCGAGCCTACAGTAACCCTTCTAGTCTGCCAACGAATCCGTCAGAATCTCACTTCACGCAGGCAAAGGTCGGGGAATAAGATAGCTCTCAGACTGAGTCGGGTCACTCATGGCTTTATATTGTTACGTATCGGCTCGTTCAAAGTAACACAAAGAAAGAGTGAAGACAACAAGCTTTGTAAATTTTAACAAAGATAATTTATTTCCCTAGAAAACACGGTGAAAAGGTAAATATGTGAAACAAGACTTACGATTTACGAAGAGGATCCAAAAATATGTTCTAAATTTGTGAAAACACACAAGTCCTGTGAACAAACAGTTCTAAATTGATACAGTCTGAACCTCAGTTCCGATCCAAGATGGCGGAAGATGACGTCAGACGAAGGCTAACACAGAATGTCCAGAATTTTCACTGTAAAGCACAATTTGTATTGTTCTGTTACGATTTAGAAATAATTTCAACAAATGTCTTTGTCCAAAGCCAGTAGTATTGTTCTCCAGGGAAAATAATTATTTAGAAAGTAGATGAAATACAGCTACCACCACTAACAACACACATGTTGTTCCTCGTACGAATGCACAACTCTTTCCAGCACAGGAATACCTTTTCCTTAAGGTATTAGAAACTCTACAAGATCTTATGATGTGACTCTCAGCTATGACTGACTACGACAATGACTATCACTATGACTTTCTTACAGATAACTAAGCATATAAAAGAAACTAATACGTCGTTTCATGTACACACGCACGAAGAACGCGTGTGATTTCGCAATCCATCTGGACATCACGAAAGCCTGAACAAGTATCAGCCAATCATTTACATAGCTGCTGCTGAATGTTTACTTGAGACGAATTTACTATCATACAAAGCTCGTGCTTACATGAGTCACATTTACGTTTTAAACAAATACGATGTTTCTAACAAACTATTAGACCCATGCAAACATAATCATCATAATAATAATAACTACATTTAATGATGTAAAAATAAAATAAAAATGAAACAAAGAATTAGAAGAATTTAAATTTTAACACATATATAATTTGACTACAGGGTCGTAACAATATAGCCAATCGAATTCACAACTAATAATATAGGCCATGTTCTGGAAATCAGATTGAAATATGGACAACTGAACCGTGTAATACTTAGCCAGAAACGTCTAGTTTGCTTTGATATAAACACCATTATATATACTATGGATGCGTACACACAAACAGACCTGATTAAACGTTAAAATTCTTTGTGGTAATGAATAACTATATGTAATTACATGATAGAAATGTTCATACATGAATCTAAATATAGCAAGAGTAATCACACAGGGTTTTAAAAAGCTATATCTTCTAATCGTTTGCTATATATTCAACCCAGATTACCGATTCAGAGAAAGTAATACTGTAATCCGAGGCAGATGCTAACAAATCAGATAGCATTGTGTTTGTGAGGTTTGTGTGACCTTAAAGAAGTTTAGAAAAAGATTTAAATCATCCATATAGAAAGAAAACAAGAACGTATATACTAATTACCTACATGGACAGCTGAACAACTACAATCTCATACGAGACAGCATCCTGGCAAAGCAACATGAAATTTGACTATACTGAAAATGTATAACTTTTTAAACTGGTACCTGGCGGGTCCCAAGGAAGGAAAACTTGAGGAATGTGAGTTCATACAGCCATCTCTTCGCACGTGGCACAATAAGTCGGTCAACCATATACATAAAGCTATACATGTCATAATTGTCTGACATAACTATACATCCACCATGGGTAATGGTGTACGCTGCAATGTGACCCCTACTATATTTACATTAAAATAGAGTACAATTGCAACATTGTGAACATAATTATGTGACAGTGTGTCCTTGGAAAGGCACGTTACTCTGCTTGCCTCAGTACGATATAAGTGCCCATGTGCAATGAAACACAAATAATACAGACAAACTCTGTATCTTTTTATCGATCGATCGAGCATACTTTACATGAACCAAAAAGGTACACTGTATTGTATCCTACTCAGACTCTTGATAGTTTGTATCTTTTTCGGTTTCGTCATATTGTTATTTGTATCTTAATTTATGCGTATCACTTGGTACATTACCGGCTAGGAGATTTAGTTTCAGCACATAAAACCGTATACCTGAATATAGACAGACGTAGCAACCTCACCAAATCAAAAACGATACAATTTCGCCTCTGTAGACAAAAATGAAGATGCACTTTTCTGAACAGGAATGAGAGGAACAATACAGTTTGTTCCCAGAAAAAGATAGCTTTTGTCGAATAAATTTCAAGATGATCAAAAATCATTAAAAGTATTTTAATCTATCCAACGAGTAAATTGTCACGCTTGTCAACCAAACAGGTATGAATCAAGGTAAGAATAACACCAGCAAGATTTTAATGCTCTATCGAAGTATGTCGTCTAGCACCAACGTAAAATGAGATCATGTATAGGCAAGGAAGGAATCCAGTCTTTTGTCATGGAAATGCATCGGTACATCTTTCAGACCAATGTATGGAGCAAAATTGTAAGATAATATAACCACTCATCTCGTACCATCCTCACTACACGAAAGAACTCTTAATACATTCACCATCCTCACCACACAAAAGAGTTCTTTATATCAATGCCATCCTCACTGCGTTGAATTAAAAAACAGCAGAGAGCGGATAAATCTCAGGGTCTGATCTTGTATCTAGAAGACTGAGCTAAATCGGATCACAAACAGCATTCATGAAATGTATGAATAAACTGAAATATGTGTTAAGGAATTAAAAATGAATTGATTTGAAGAAAGGCACAATCTTCATTACAAAACCCGAGTTGGTTTATATAAAATATGTATACTGTAATGAGAAGGTTGTCTGAATATCTCTCGTATGAGCATGTTATTTCATTCATACAATTCTAATAACATTTCCCTGGAATCCGAGCACAGATACTAATTTCACATTTGCAGGGGAAATGCAGAGCATGAACAGAAACTAAGGAAATTCAATTATCGCATTCCTCAGAGAGGACTTACATCTCGTTGTTTATTACGTTAAATTTCAAAAATCATGTGGCACATTTAAACCTGTAACCTATTCCAATAATAAAATATTCTGCATTTAAATATATTCTACACATAGTGTAAAAGTAGAGTTTGTACACCAAGTTTAGCCATATTAATCACTTTTGCTTTCGGCTCGATCGTCAGTATAGCTGACAATCATTTCGATTTCTATATTTTATACTAACCGAACCTGTCACTAAAATAGCAGGGGTTGCAAATTCAAACGCGCTCCGTTTTAAATTTGTCGTACGAAAATAACTTCGTAAAACACACACAGACACAGATACCAATTCTCGAAAACGACATAATTAAAAGCAAGTATGAACCAATTTCATATAAAGTTTTCAAATAAAGTCTAAGTCATATCACAAGTGCAGAAATTACCAAATCTACCCATCAATATTGCATTTGATCAACAAGTAATTTTTAACATATTTTATTTGATATACAAGTGTTTTTAAATATAGTTTTAATTTTACATCTGCCCTACTTGCATTATTTGTATATTATATGAAGCGACTGTCTACGAGATGACAGACGTAAGACCTTATGGTCATCGACTTATCGGTTGATTGATTGTTTGGTGCTATATTTATAGAGGTTGTACATCTGGCAAGTCTAAAATATTGACCTCAATGTGTTTACTACAATTAGCAATAATGAATATTTAAGAAGAATAAAGGCTTGGGGGAGAGGCCGGGTCACTTCAGACTTTGGGAGGTGGGGTGGGGCCGGCTACTTAATATATAGATCTACAAATAAACCATGTAAGCTGTTCTTAAACTGTTCTTTCCTTGTGTATACTTATTATAGCCATTTTAGGCTACATATTAGATCTATGTATAGTTTCACACCAACCAGGGGGATCCCGGTGATAAATGGGCCCAAGACACGTGCCCCCTGTGCGCACCTTATTCTGGCACTGTGGATATGTACAGTGCATATAATTCAAATCAAACAGTAACATGCTCATAAAATGCATTAGTATGCCGATGCAGCTATACGGATCTATTAAGCCTATTTACACCCACAAACACACAGTACACAAATTATATTCCCCTTTTCCATATATCTTCTCCTTTCATCTCTAAGTTTAACCAATACATTCAGACGAAAGCGATGGGTTCGAAAGTCTGATCTCCTTGCGTACAAGCGGTTAGATTTGTAAAAGTAAAGAAAATGGCCAACAACATGTCCAGTAAATAGAGGGATCAGTTTAGTTGCCCCATTTATGTAAAAGGGTAACTTTAGTTAGCTTGAATGCTTGCAAGACGATTGTAGTTAACCAATTTAGATTAGAAGGTTCATTAGCTGAATAAAAGTTTCGTCAATGACAGAGGCATATTTTTGTTTCTAAGATTTTATGATTTAAGCCATGAATACCGTTTGATTTATTTGTATCCAATACTAGAAGACATGTCCACACATAATCTCAAGATATTAATGGTTGACAGAAACGGGGGGGGGGGGGGGAGGGGGCATCCATTTATTTGAAAAAGATCTTAGTTGATCATAGTAGTTTCAGGAAAGAAAATTCCATGAGAATATGCTTGGAAGCCAAAAGAAGCAAATAACAACTCGTGCAGCAATACCATAAAGATCAGTAAATGTCACGTCAATGAGGCGCCATTCATTGATGATGTTAGTGTTGTTCTCAATGCTGAGACAACGAAAATGATCCTAGGCTGGTTTATTTAAAACGAATCGCTGTGACAAACGGATTGTGTTAAACGTAAAATATACCGAAACTTCGATATTTACTGTAGCATTGCTATCTAGCTCTTTTTAAAGAGATACTTTATTGATTTTTTTTTCTTGTCGACGATGTTTCTGATGCATAGTTTTTCGCCGTATTTTAAGCTCTTTGCCTGTGAAAACGGTAATTGTCTGTACCTGTGATGTTGTTTTAGTCCACTTATGTTATAAGGTACGTGCATTTAGAAATAATATGCACTATAGAACTCACACTGCAAATGATATTGAAGAATGGGAACCAGCCTAGAAATGGGTGAAGATAAAATAGAGTGTATGGGTTTGGCTTGCCAGGATTGGTTGATAATCAAAGTAAGATTTTAGTAAAAGAATATTTTGAGAGCGTATCTAGTTTTGTAAATAAAACAACAGAGACATTATTTTACTGATAGAATTTCAGTCCTTTTACAGACTTCTTGTTGTTGTTATAGGGTTTAACTCCATTTTTCAGCACAAGATAGGCTATACATGGCGGCCAGTACAAACGATAAAAGAAGAATTCAGGCAAACCCCGGAAAGAACCACCGACCCACGAGAAGCTACTGGCAAGCTTTCTCAAGTACCCACATTGGCCGAACCTGAGACTCGAACCCACGCAGATAGAGGTGAGATGACATTGATCCGTAACGGTGAGTGTTTTAGACCACTAAGCCACTCGGGGCCCCTACAGACTTGTGTTTGGAAACTCGTTACTGAAATCAACACATGGCTTTTTATGCGGTACTGAAAGCACGTGTTTCAAACACATTCAGACAATGCTCCGGCTCATATTTTGCTCTATACATAAGCTGTCATCAAGGATGTGTCTATACTGATAAATAAAAGTTGATCATGGATACTAGAAATTCGAAGTTATTGAATTTTTAATATAGTGGTGTTTGTACAGGTTTATTATGGGAACCGAAATTTAGTATCCTGATTCTTATATGTATCTAGATTCTATAAATGTCTCAGAACAATTAATTTTGGGTACCAATATAGATGTAATATCAGTTCTACCGCCACCCCGCTCCCCCGGTCTCTTGTTCAGTGAAGCAAAATCTGTAAACTGCCTACCTCAGCAATTGTTATCATCAAGTGACAGCTTTATTCATTTAAGACAACTGATTTGCCCCACAATTAAGGGTAATTGTTTATCGAAAGGTTTAGGTCACAAACCTGAACTTTTCTCCATCATACATAAAGGCAAGTGGTTTATCTTGTCAACTGACGTGATAACAACACTTGTATAATGATTTTAGGAGTATTTATGATATCACATTACATAGTAAGGATCTTAAATTAGTTACGATTCAAAGCGCATTACATAGTAGCGATCCTACATTAGTTTCCGTGCAAAGCATATTACATAGGAGGGGTCTTAAATTAGTTATCATGCAAAGCAGATTTCATAGCAGACATATTAAAATTAGTTATTGTGCGACAAAGTATCCACTTTCAACTTAATATAAAAGAAAAATAATTATGACCATTAATATATGTTCATTTCGTGTCGGATGCTCATGTCAACACTTAAAACAATCAACCACAATGAATCATGTTGGTTGTAACTATCAATGAATACATTTGAACGAACCACGTAACATGAAACGTTCTGGAGTGACTAATTGTTGGAAGACAATGTTTGCATTACCTCTGAAAGGAAAAATAGAGTGTTGTTACGAGTCTATGCTCTTAAAATAAGTAACAGAAAATAGTGAAAGGCAACAAGCTTTGTAAAATTCAACAAATAATTTACTTTCCTACAATACAAAGTGAAAATGAGAAAAAAAGAACTTACGGTATTGCGAATTAAATCCCAAAATAAACAAGAATTACAGACATAAATAGTAGTAATTTAAAGTCCAGAATAAAGTTCATTGGAAGTCCAGAATAAGTCCAAAACACTGAAGGCGATGATGTGTCCGTGGTAGCTTATAGAGTGTTTATGTGTCAACAGCCTTTTGTTGAATCACAGTAATATCATTCCAGGTTTTAATTCACTTTAAATTCCAGTGAATGTCTCTGTCTAAGAATTTTATCAGAGCACTTTTGTATTTCCAGAGAAAATAATCACTTGAATTCAATAATTTGAAGAAATAAAATTTAGCGCAACTGGACACAACATATAATACGACTTGAAAGTGCTAGATCTTCAAGTACGACTGAAATATCCTCTCAGTTACAAGATTATATAGTTCTCTACTTGACCTCAGGTCACAATCAGCATTTTCTAAAAAAAACTAGTATCTAATGGAAAATAACCTTCTTGATTGATCTTGATGTTTACAAAAAAAGTCAAAACCACTAAGAAAATTCCAAAACCTAGACCTAGACCCAAATTATATGTATAATTCTCACAATAACTCGTCTGTAGATAACACAGAAGAACTTGATTTGACTGGAAGAGATACAAACTGAATGTAACAGCTTCTTGACAATGTATGATAGATTATTAGGCAAAAAAAAGCAACAAAAAACCAAAATAAAAAGAAAATCATAAATACAAATATAAATTTTGCGTTAGATTTAAAATGAAGCAAAGTAATAATGATTTACCAGTTTTAAGTCGATTTGATTTGTATCTCCTTCAAATTGTAGTGCTGGGTGTTTGTTTGCTTGAGTGTTGACAATTGACATGATTATGTGATTTCCGCCCAAGTTTCATATTTACGAATTTCACGGTCTTGAGTGTACACTCTTTCACACCTTTTCAAAATGATACATAATGGACTAACTTATCTAAATAGAAAGGACAACAATTGTCAAGTCTCTAAATGAAAATAGATTTTTTTTTTTTTTAAGAGAACCAAACATTAAATCAGCATGTACTTATTACTGAGCATTCAAATCTAGCAGTTCCGAATCGACACATATTTGTGAATGCAATAGTAGCGAGATTAGTTTTAATATATAACTACATTTATTTTCTCAGGACGAAAACATAGAAGGTTTGTTATAGTTCTTCTATTAATATTATCATCGTGGAGACAATTTGCTCGACAGGCTAGCCTTATTCAGCTGCAATACATGCATGCACTTCCATCCAAGTATATACTTTACTGGAAATACCGTCATACAATCTATTTAACTGTGGGTTTGGTACCAGGTTCATTTAGAAACAGAATTATTACGTCTTTGCATCGTGCCTCTAACGGACGTTTTCGTCCAAGAACTATTACGCTGACATGTGCGTCGTTATCGAACAACAGTCGAGACAGTTCTCCTCTTCACTGAGTCAATGTTGATTTAATATAATCGCTATGGAATATACCCAGGGTGGACTCAGCCTTAAATTCCACTTCATCGTTGTACAAACAGTCGTTGGCTAATTTCACGATTGACTGTGATGTCTACTTTAGTTTTCACGTGCCTATGCTAATAACTCCAAGCTAGCATCGAGTTGCTATTAGTGTATCAGATGCCCACATTAGTAGATTTCTATCTTGTCTCGTTTCGGTTATACTTGAGTGTATCTGATGGCCTATTACGGTCGCTTTCACGGAGAGAGAGAGTTTATGGTCGGTGGTACTGTTACTAAAGCAGAATAATGACTGGGATCAACTGTAAATATATTAAAATATTTTATTTACCTCTTGGTGGTTCGTCATTTCTCTTAGTTTTTATTCCACATTAATTTCCACGAGCCGGTAGGTGAATGGCTTAGCATTCATGTGAATGGTGTAGCTAACCAAGTGTTTGCAGTGCTGTACTTTTATTATTAAAACCATCTTTCATGTTTAAATCATAAGTGTGTATTATATTGATTTAATCAATGTGAAGAAAAATAGAAACTAAAAAAGAAAACAATCAACTTATCAATATGCAAAGGTGATTGTGAATAGCCACAAAAGGCATAGAACTACATTTTGCAGCGGACACACTTGGGGATGTGAGATCATTCACTTGGTCAATACACAGCTGCCTGTAGTAAATCGTAACTCCGTTCAAAGGGCAAATGTATGTATTTGTACGTGATATAAATAAAATATATGTACGGTATGTACGCTGTATCAATGATATACCACTCGTTGTATAAATGTTTTATTGAAAGGAAACTCGGCAAGCCTCGTTTCCTATTAATGAAATTTTTTCACATCTCGTGGTATATCATTGATGCAGCGTACATGCTATATATATAGACTAATGATTTTGATACCTTGTATGTGAAAAATCTATATCGAACAACATCACCGTGTATGACGATACGTTATACTTTTAACAAAAGACTAAGATGCCGCTGACTATCAACAATTTAATTCGACCCCACGTACAAGCATGATCCGGACTAGCATTTCTTTAAGGTGTGTCGTTTAGGTCTATTAAAGACATGTCCAAGAAAAGGTAAAAGAAAGCCGAGCATTTTCTAAGGTTTCGACGTCCACTTGTTCCTGTGTTTCGCTGATTAATCTTCCTTGAACATTGCTCTATGAAGTCAGTACGTTGAGTCGTTGTCATAGCACCTGGGTGACCTTGCATTTATGTAGTCTTTAATAATAACAGCAAACGATCAACCACATAGACCGCGTCGGGTTCCTGTGCTATAGGGTCAGCAAATGTTATCAGCATTTCGTATTAAGTATACTTTCTAACTGACGATACAAATCAACACGCGCCTCTCTCAACTATGGAGCAATGGAAATTTTCCACCGTTTTTATTTTCGTTTGTGCCACCTGACTTCGATAACTTTTATATCACCGATGTGTTTTTTCTTCTTTTTTTTTTTTTTTTTTTTTTTTTTTTTTTTGACGATGTGAAGCTGATTAAGGTTCGTTTGGGTCAACCACGTAGGAACAATTACAGTTAACTATGCCGGAGAAAGCTTCAATGGGAATCAGCAGTCGTTTCCTATTGCACTCTTTATTTTTCAAGCTGCTTCGAGCTAAGGTCAACCTTAACTTCGTGGTAGGACCTTGTTATTTGAAAACGTATCAACTTCACCTCAATTACTACGTTCAAAATTTTCTATGGGCGCGTCATGTGTCCTCCAATAAGAGAGTCTTGTTGGAGAGGATCACAACACTTCATCTGTAACCCAGCGGGGTAAAGGTCAGTGGCCGCGAGGATGAGCTCATTTATACATGCCTAAAGTACATATCGACCATGGACTGCTTAAACAACTTCAGGTGTTGCAACAAAAAGTAATACTGGTCGTATTGGGAAATCTGTAGACACGTATCTATGTTTTATCTCAAATATTCTGTTGTTATCCTACATATAAACATTTTTTCCTCACCGATTTTCTATATGTTATAAAAGCTATCGAATATCCGCGATCACACTTATGTTTATATGTACGTCGCTGTCATCCTTTGATCATTATTCCACGAGTTTCTACCTCTTCTACTGGTTTTTGTTTCCTTTTACACCTGTCACGTTTTACAGTTTTCATTTACTTGCATGACCAAAATTTACAATAGTTAAAGTAGTAGAGAAAGCCATACTTGAAAGTGTACCATATGCAAAACATCTTGATTCCCCTTCCTCTGCCGAGTTCTTTAAGCCTGTCTTCGCGTTCTATCTCAATGTACACTTCCAATCAGAACTGAACTGAGCATATTTCACTGCATAACACACCGGGCATGTATGCCGTTGAATTCAGTCCAAGTGGCTAAGATAAAAAGCAACAGAGAAACTACGCATACAAGTGTCTATTAAGTTACTAGTAAAGGGCTTAAACCATACATGGAGAACAAGTTTTGAATGTCTACTTTATGTTGATCTATGTCATCCGTGTCTCAATGTTCCCACGGGTAAGTAAAAAATAACACCGGAAAAGCGAGGAGAGGGGCAAAATTTGAACTGCGCGAGTTGATCACATTATGTTAGTTTGTAGAAGATAGTAAATTTTGTCAATAAATATTTTTTTCTCTTTTACTGACAAACACAAATCCCCGTGCCCGCGACAGCTCTAATCTAATTAATTGTCAATTTACGGAATAAAAATGCAGTCGTTCTATAATAACTAATGAGTGATGAACACTAAAGTAGCTTGCATAACGGAAGTATCATTTTTGTATCGATTCTTCATCTCCTTGTCTCAACATGTGAGTCGATGTGGCAAACTTATCGATATACCATTTCATCGATAAATCGTTTCGGCTTTTGTGGCAATCGGAACATTGTCAGCCTTTTCTGTCGCAGCATATATGATGCAGTTAACGAGAGGAAAAGCAAAAAACCTATCAATCATAGGTGGCAAGGGACAGTTTCGTAAATTGGCCCCTGTCAAATGTCTGAACTTAAGGCTATAGTTTGACTTTTTGAGCTATTATTGTATAATAATGCTAGATATGGATATATTTGTGAATTTGGTCTTTCCGGCTTGTGTTGTTCTTGAAACTGATGTAAGGCATGTACACCTCATATAGTCACTATACAATATGTAGCCAGTGAAATACTAATAGTCGGTTCGGAAGAAGAGCTAGCCACTTATAGTAGTAAACATGTTATTTCAAAGCAAGTTGAATATCTAAAAAATATCTAGATGACAACTATTTTGAATTGCATCAAGCTATTAAGTACACAATGTTTTTCAAATTATCACCGTGGGAAATGGCTTGAGTTTGCACTGGGAGCATCACATGTTTTCCAAAATGGCCTTGGGACATAAAAAAATGCATGTATAAATTTGGAGTGGGGTGCATCAACTTTTTTTTCTATGAATTTCCACTGACTCGTCAGGTCAAGTGTATGATATCTCATGTTTTGCTTTATAATACCTATCCAAAATATGGATCCATTTGACCTGACTCATGTATTTTATTTTTTTAAATGAATTTTTATATTAGGCAGGTGTATGAAACATTAAATTTGTGCATAAAAACTGTCACTTGCTCCCTTATGAGTATTCCTGCATGTACTTCCGAAATTAATTCTCAGCGTGGCGGAAATGGCCGAACTATATTCCGATTGACTTTCACAGAGGACAGCGCTACGCAAGTCTCGTTCAGCCTTACTCTCGTGTGGCTGTGTCATCTTAAACAATCATGTTCTTCCAGAAGTGAATTGCTCTTTGGATAGCCCCAAATTTCCTAGTCTCATTTTTTAGATGCTGTTTTCTCTCATCTAGGAATAATTGCACACTTCCTGTATGACTTAAGTTGAGACGGATTTAACATACTTTAAGCACACACCAGTTTGAGTGTAATGACTGCATACAACAATGGCTAACGTCTGGCTTCTCGTACCCTGGTGCATTGCTTTTAGCTTTTGTCATGGAAAGTATATCTTGTCTGACATTCGCAACAGCTATGCGAGGGATAAGAGACAAGCAGGTTGGTACGTGGAATTAGTGATTATTCTGTATACCTTTTATTAAGAGATTTGAATATTTTATGTATTTTCTGATTTTCTTAAAAAGTCTACCGCTTGTTCTTCAGCTCGATTCGACAACGACGATAGCCAAGAATATATTACTAAAGAACCTGCTGTTAAATGGGATTGCGGGGCCTCCTTGTCAGGACCTACCGGAGAAGTCATACTGCCTACAATGGAGGAAAATGGAAACCATTTCTACCATTCGAACTCTAGATGCCGTTGGAGCCTTTCTGTGACTGATGGTAGGGCTATCATGCTCTCGTCATTATACTTTGGCTTGGAGAAAAGTCCAAATGGCTGCGAGTAAGTATAGAGTTCTTTTCTTCCTACGAAAATCTTATCAGTGGGCCAATCAGTATTGACGTTTAAACTAGTGAAACACAAAACCGTTTTCTACAGAATAGTGCCCTGTTATTTATTTCTTCTTTTCTCTTAATGGTGGATTAATTCGCGCTCAATTTGAACAACGAATACGAGTGGTGTCCATGTTCCGTGACGTTATACCTAATTTCATATAGTACATATATTGATACAAATTGTCACTGTTAATTGAATGCTTGAAAAAGGGTAAACGGAATTTTATTATTATTATGAGAGAGAGAGAGAGAGAGAGAGAGAGAGAGAGAGAGAGAGAGAGAGAGAGAGAGAGAGAGAGAGAGAGTACAAAGTTCAGAATATGTAGCGGAGTCGACGACGAAAATATTGAGTGCTAGTTTGAATTATGGGAACTATTTAGGTTGGTATCATCCTATGGAGATTTGTGTTAAATCTTTCTTATTCACATTTTACCAAAATCGAATAATATTATTCACTTGTCATATTTGAAGCGTAACGTAGCATTCACTTTTGAATCAACAACGAATCAGAAAATCACATCTTACACAGATGAGTTGGACCTATGCAAGAAATTATAAAATTGATGAGCCTTGCTTTTATATTTTCAATGCATTTTGTTGATTAAATATAATGCCAGAAGCTAATCGGAGTCCTGAGTCCTTTTCGGTTTGGAGAAAACAAGAACGTAAACGGAGCAGATATCTTTGGGAGTCAAACAAAGATAACAAACATGAAAATGTCACTTTTCTGTAGCTATATAATTATTTCCTCTCCTGGATATGCTGATCAAAATAAGGAATAAAATAAGACCAGCATAAATCTTTTACGTTATGCCTGAAGCAGGCTATTAGAGAAAACAATATATTTTATTATGTGAAGGTTTCCAAATTTTAATAGAATTTGAAGTGAACACTATCAATCAATTTATTGGCAGCAGTCCATGTTCTGACCCGCGAAACAACTTGATGACAGGTTGGTGCGATGTTCTTCGTTTTGTTTTGGAGTTTTAAGAATATCTCATTCACATGTTAAGACATGAACAATCTTTGAAACATGTTTTAAGTTTCATTAAGTATTAAAAGAAGAAATGAAAACATCATCCACTGAAATGTCGGATGAGGTTTGTCAAACAGTTTTGGGAAAGGGGAGAGCTCAATTTCCAATAGTTGTTTCTAATCTTCTTCTGTTGGATTATTAAATCAAATTGATAACATAACATGGTCATTGTTCCATATAGAGATTTATAATTAGAGTGCATTCTTAACAAGCACATATAAAGTGATTATTCCGGAATAAACATGTTTTACCCATTTCTATGGTTGCGGGGCTATGTACCGTACAACACAGTATCCATTCTAAATTTGACAGAATAAGCTCATACATTAAAATGTACTTGTGTGTTAAATAGATATATTAAGTCGAGTCGTCCATTGAGGCAAGTGTCTGACTCCCTCCTACTATGCTTATTTCGTCTAAATTTTGTTTGCAAGGGCATTGAGACTATTCTTGTTTAAGGAAGGGATTGGCCTATTCAAGGTGGTTTATAGAACTTTTGAAATGAGAGATAGCGTGTATGTATGTATTTATGTACGTATGTATGTATGAGTGTGTGTGTGTATGTATGTATTTTTGTGTGTGTGTGTGTGTGTGTGTGTGTGTGTGTGTGTGAGAGAGAGAGAGAGAGAGAGAGAGAGAGAGAGAAGGAAGAAGAAGGAAACTCGTTATTGTAAAGAGGTTTACATATTCAAAATATTCACCAGGTGAGGAATATGAAAATTTATGTTATACTTTTGGCTTCTTATTTTATTTTTTGCTATATCTCTCTGTGATAATTCTCATGCAATTTCCACTTACATATATTTAGAGAAAAATGAAGAGAGTGAATTTATGTTAAGACCGAATGTATATATTTCAGTTTATACCAGCATTATGCCTTCCTTTCTTTTACAAGAAATATTCTCTCTCTCTCTCTCTCTCTCTCTCTCTCTCTCTCTTCCTTATATATATATATATATATATATATATATATATATATATATATATATATATATATATATATATATATATATATATATACACAGGCCCGGCGCGTGGTGTTTTTTGTGTGTGCGATGAATGTTTGGCGCCTTTCCAGGCGCCTTCCAATTTTTTTTTCTCGAATAAATTGCGAATAAAACGAACAGGAAATGAAAAGGCGCCTGCGTGCATCGCGCACTTCGCACACGCAACCAGCCGGGTCTATATATACATACAAGATATATTTCATCGTGCTACGTTAATACCAGATATATTTCATCGTGAGTTACGAAAAAGCCGTGATATTTTAACGAGTGGTACCACAAGATGAAATATATCCAGTATTAACACAGGAAAAGAAAATTGTCTTTTTATTATATACCAAACTTACTCTAGAATCAAAGTTTGGAAAAATAATCTCACTCTACGGCACAACACGTCCACCCCCCACCCCCCCTACTGTTAGTAAATTCACCAGTTTCAAAGGCTGATCATATACATTTACGTAACCTAAGAAAGCGGTAGGATTTGGGTTGATCTAATCTGACACAGTAAATTACACTTTTGTCATTTTGTAAACTACTTGACCCTATCTGAAAACAATGCGATTCAGAAATGCATCTCAGTGGTTTTATCGTTGTTGTTAAGGAATAACGGGAGATAATTCAAAAGAGCGGCTAGCGGTTCTGGTCACATTTCTTTATGAAAGATTGATTTTAACGTCTGTAATGTGAGGCAGTTTCCTTTTACTTGTTCTTGCTCACAAAGTACTCGTGTTTTCCACAGGTACAATTTTTGTGGGCACACAAAATCAAGCGTCGCATGGCATGATGGGATATAATATATTTTCAGATGTAAAATTATAAGGATATATTTTTCACATATGAAAATATAAGGATATATGTTTCATATGTGAAAATATAAGGATTTATTATATACTCTTTTTTTCACCGTTAACTTTACATTGTCAGAATCGTGCATTATTTTACGATACTGAACACCTTGATATAGCAAGTACTTGCGTGACACGTGTGCCTAGAAAGAGTATAGTGTATTAGGAACAACTTTGTCAACAAACCATGTACACTCATGTAGTAGATGATTTAGGTTTTAGTTTACAGATTTGTTTGTTGATGAACTAAAGCAGAGATGATAAAGTGAAAAATGTTGCCGAGTTAACTGAGACACCAAATGAAACTTTCAAACAAGTACATGAATAAACGTGATATTCGCAATGTCCACAACAAACGCGAGAGACGCAGTATTGAAAATACCATTCTGATCATTTAAATAGTTATTTAGGAGAAATGTTCGTAAAGTTTCGTTAATGGAATGGTTCAGATTATGACCAGTGCTCTTTGGGGTATATACATATAGTATACTTAGGGCAAGGACTATCGCATATCTGTCATAGACGTATCATTTTATAATTTAGTGAAAGTACTAAATTTGTGGAAAAAATGCACCTGAAGGTTTTAGCAGAAAAGTAATGGCCTCAGAGCAAATAAGCCAAGACGAAGAAGAATTTTTATTTCCGCTGGCTGAATGGATTGTCACACACCAGCTGCTTGGCAATTTTCCGCGTTAACTTTGTTGATACATTCATTCACCATATGATTCTAATTTTCAATTTGAAGTAGACTAAAACGACAATTCTTTTTAAACTGATATCGAGCTCGTCGAAAGGCCGCTGTGCTGTGCTATGTGCGCATTAATATTGTTATTGTGTATTGATGAATCTACGTTTGTGTATTCATTTTGGATACTGCATAAATTCAGTTACTTTGCTTCTTGTAGTGTATTTTTTATAATTAAGCCTTAGGTAGAATAAGAAAATGAGTATATAATAAAAAGGTTACTGCATTTGTTTGGGGAAAATATGAACTCGTTTTCTCGGATGAATACTTCACTCTCACAGGTCGTCCAGTATTGATCCGAAAAAGAAATTCATTCACAGTCCATTTAGCCAATGGAAATAATAATTTTTCGTCCTCTTGGTTTATTGACTTGAGTCTCTTAGTTTTCTATTAAAACCTTCAGTTGCATTTTTTTTCTCGAATTTAGTGTTTAGATTAACTAATACAATGGTACGTCTCTAATAGATATGCGATATCCCTTGGCCTCAATATGCTTTTCTGTGCTAATTTTATAGACATTATATAACGCTGGTCATAGTCTGAACCATTCCACTTGAGAAAAGCCACGAATAATTCACCGAAATGACTGTTTAAATGATCAGAATGGTATTTTCAATTACTGCGTCTCTCGTGTTTGTTGTTGATATTACGAATTTTACGTTCATTCGTTTGTTTGTTTGAAAATTTCCTGTGTGACTCAGTGAACTCATCCACATCGTTAACTTTATCATCTCTATCATAATGGACGAAGCAGCCTGTTTAATTTACTTGCAAACAAATGTAATTAATAGAAAGCTAAAGCGTCTGCTACAGACTGTACATTGTTTGTTTACAACAACATTGTTTATTTACAAAGTAGTTTCTAATACTCCGTACTATTTTTAGACACACGTGGAAAAATACTGAAAGATTCTGACAATACCAGTTTATCGGAGAAAAAAAAATGAACGTATAATAATTGTTGTTAAAAATAAAAAGAAGTCATCCGTTTCTTTCAAAACATATATAATAGTTTATTACTGTATTATATAGGTGGGGCGACTATCTTGAAATAAGAGATGGTTCTGATAAGAAGAGCGTAACGTCGACCAGCCTGTGTGGGTGTGACCCAGTAACCTATATTTCCATGACCAATAAGTTGTTTCTGTACTTCCATTCAGACGAATCTTATGAGGGTAGGGGCTTTCATTTCCAGTACAAAGAAGTTCCTATCCTGACTCTGCGTAAGGGAATTTCATATTTCTTGTATCTATTTTCTTCATTTACAAACAAGCATTGGATGATGAAAATCAATGTCATTTAATTCTGATTCGTTTGTTCGTCTGTCCGGCATCATTTAAATGAGTTGGTAGTTCGGGCGACTATAGTACTGTAGTGTTTTATTCTCTTATCAAACATTCCTCGAGATATATTGCTGTAGTTGGGGTTCTTTTCTTTGTTTGTAAAGACTCATTATCTACATCCCTTTATCCCATTTTCATCGAAACTCCGTTATGTATGAATTTCAAAGTTTTACTATTTAAATTAGTTTGATATACAGGGTTCGAAATAAGGATTTTTTTTTTATATCACCAACCCACAGGCTCACCAAATAAAGTATTTACTGATCGTGCCTTAATATTGCTAACCATGTTAAAATGAAGCATAAGTTAGTTGAGTTTCTAATTCAGCGTTTATTATTCGTTAATATCAATGCCAAAGAATAGCACCCATACATACCAAAAAGTCTCCCAAGAAGTCCAAAGTTCATAATTCATTTTCTGTATCTGATTCATCATCCGATCGAGGTTCATATTAGCCTTGCTTCTGAGGAACCAACTTTCTGTTTTGATTTCATGTATGCCCCTGCTATTATATGTATGGAGCTTGCAATGTGTCATTGGAAGGACGATCTATGCTTTTACACCCATCAATGAATGGGTTAAAGTGTTTTGTTATAAGTTTTTCTCATCGTCTTCAATATATCCTATTGAAATAAAGACCGTGAAACGATTGAAGATGACAGTACAACATGTATCAAGCATGTGAAAACATGAACGGGATTTGCTAATCCTTTTCAGTAGTGACAAATTAACTATTCAAAAACTTAAAGGTAATTTTCTAGTAAAGAAATTTTGAGCGTTTAGAAATAATCACCAAGGTAATTTGCTAAAACTATTATTATAGTTGATCTGTTAAATTCTGAGGCAAAAACAAATGTCTTCATCACAGACAAATAAAAAAATGACACTTAGCTCAGTGGACATTGGATGCATCCCAATACTTAACAAGTTTCTGAAGCTGATGTAGAGTCAACTCCTTCTATACCCCACGACTTTACAAATTTTTGCTCGCACGTCACACGCGAGTGCATACTATATGGCTAAACTTTAGGCAGTAAAATATAAATCGGCAACGTAAATCGATGTAACAAGTGCTAATTTGTTCGAAAATATAATTACTACTTCTTTGGAAATGCACGTCGACACCGACAACAATGCTGCCACCGCAGGTGCAGGCATTTTCGTCTTTGTATCTGAGATACTTTTTGGAAACACACTGGATACTCTTTGATAGCGTTTTGAATAATATACACTGGCAAACAGTTACTCAGTTTTAGCTGCATTTAAATCAATCATTTATTTTATGTCGCTAAGGACATCGGTTATGTATCTGTGCGCTAAATCATCTGTGGTTTTCCATGTACGCAAACACATTTTCGAACTCCGCCATGCTAATTATTTTACACTCGATGTTGAATGTCGTGGCAATGTCAACATGCTTCAAACATGCTTCGATTTCCTGTTCATCGATGAAATAACGCATACTGCTGAACAACGCCATTATGTCCTATTTAACAAGAACAACTGTCTCATTGCGGTTTTACTCGGTAGGAGCGTTAACGTTTTGTACATGTTTTCCATCAATTTCCAAAAACGCTTCAAAGGTAAGAAAATACCAAGACATTGCATGCACTTGTAATTCTATTCGGTTTTTATAATTATGAAGCTTAACAGGAAATGAATAATATTGAAAATAACTTTTACTTCTATCTATCATCACAGGCTCGGCCATCTTATCGACGTATCGGGTACTTCTTTGAAATGAGACATTCATTGCACTTATACATTATCGGTTTCGTCTAATACCTTTCCACCACTTGCATCCAGGCTTATTTACAACCGTAATCCTCTTCACATTATTGCATTTGCAAGCATCGAATCAGCTAGATGTTGTTGAGCAATGTCATTGATTATTTTACGAAGCGGGACTGGCATTGTTGCTGCTGATGGAAAATTAACTATATTTGGTGGTGCTCAACTCAGCAATTGCTGTGGTAGATATCAAATCAATTTAAATACTCGCAATCGCAAATTCTTTTTGATGATATCAACGACTTGCAACTTGTTGACGATTGGTTCAGCGAGCGCAGACGCGGCCGTGAGCACCTTTGATGCGCTTTTAAATAACCCCTGGTCAACATTATAAAGTACATTTCCATAATATGCTATTTAAATAGGCTCTCTCCCGTTAACAACGCGCACGGATATCAGACGTCCACGCACAATTGTCATTAAATTATAATTTCAGGTCGATGTCTAAGGTACAATTGTATTGTCACGTCTTACAGGTGAGATCCAATGAATGCTCGTCCCGGTTCATAAGAGTTAAACGAAAATATTTCAACTGGCGATTGTAGCATGGAAGATACATGGGTGTCTTCG
Organism: Megalonaias nervosa; assembly: GCA_016617855.1. Taxonomy (NCBI): domain Eukaryota; kingdom Metazoa; phylum Mollusca; class Bivalvia; order Unionida; family Unionidae; genus Megalonaias; species Megalonaias nervosa. Next base: position 30,396 of record JAECUM010093484.1, on the reverse strand, counting down.
GAATAACTGAGAACAAAGTAATCTGGGCAAATTCCGGGAAAACACGAACGATATACAACCCTGAGATGCGATACTTGATGAAACTGAATGGTCTACCAATGATGACGTCATTCGTAGGATTTACCTGAATCGTTGAGGCGATCTTGACACTGTCTTGCGTGATATGATATTCAGACAGTAGTAATGAGGAATTGATGATCCTCTCTCAGAGACCCCCCGGCCCCCCAAAACGTTGTACGTTAACATTTTTGTCAGCAGTCCTTTTTAGTTCAAAATGTTAACACATTTTCTGACAAAAATGTTAACATACAACGCTTTGGGGCCGAGGTGTCTCTGAGAGAGGATACATCAATCCTCCCTACTACTATGTACTTATTAGTCAAAATGTTATATTAAACAAATGAAATATATATAATGTCTTATTATAAACCATCAATAAGACATGTTGGATTTGATCTAACAAATAGATTTTGTAAAAGATTTAATTCGATCAAAGCAGCGTCAGGTTATACTGGTATAAAACCTAAAATAATAAGCGATTGCATTAAAAATGTAGGCTATCATATATCGCCGAAATATGGGTCGGTGTGGTTATTCGCGACTGAAAATGATATGAGTATAGCGGGTTGGGCAGATGATGTGATGATATTTATCAATAATATGGTCGATATATTATTTGATAAAGCCACACAAAATTAAACATCTACTTTTTATTATAATCTTTTTCGTATTTGCTGACTCTCATTGGCAGAATATCTGTTAACATACTATCAATAATGCGGAACTCGCGTATTAAGTCGTCCATATCATATTTTATGCCACGCAAATAAGATCGAATTTGATCGAGTAATTTTTTATAAGTTATACTTGCTGTTTTGCAAGCATTTTTTTTTAGTTGCAAGTCGAGGTTCAACTTTTTTACAAGCTGCTGCAAGAGAAACACCAACGCCGGATATTATTAACAAAAACGGATTTAATGATGCGCCACTTGAAATTATACCAGAACCGGTCATTAACAGCGGTAGATATGATATCACTCGCAGTATTCTTGCATAGTATTTGTAACATTTTTTGACGCACCAAAGATTTTTATGATAGTATCTGTAATATTGCATTAACGCGTCAACATCTTGTTTTGGAATGTTTTCTGAAATATGATTAAAATCGACTATATTTTTTTTCATTATATAATATTTGTTTATATACCATTATTTAAGTAACTAATTCGGGAGTTTCAGCTACAAACTCAATACACCACCAATAAGTCGCTGCGGTTAACTTTTTATCATCCGCTATCAGCATAAACGTTTCCTCGATATCTTTGTTTAACACTATAGACACAATTCCAGAAAAATCATCGGTTGAATGACGCCATGGAAATGTGGTAAATATACTGAATTTTGCACTGCTAAACACAGATAATCTATATACACCAGTGACTTCTGCGATGTGTTTAAAAGTGTTATTTTGCTGCGACCATGTTGCTTTTCCTGATGCGACTGTGTACATGATATTGTTAGCTCGTCCGTGTGGAATTTTAACGAGATTAGTTTTTTGAATAATATTAGGAATGCCACTAATGATATCGTTGAGTCTTGTGTTAATGTCAGCGAGATTAATAATAACAGTTGGTGGAGTTCCAAAAAATTAGTTAATAGATCTGTTTACATTTCTACGAAAATTTAGAAATGTTTGTACATGATTAATATAATCAGCTCTAAATGCAGCAATTCCGTCATTGATAGTCGTTAACGAAGTTGTTATTGGAATTTCCTTATCGTCGACGTATTTCTTCGTTGCAGCGTCAAAATCTGTTTCTGGTGTTCTGAGATTATTAATACCGTTGTTGTTCATGTCGAGAAATGCACGCATTATACCACCGCGCACTGACACGTACTTGGATTCTTGATCATCGACGTATTTTTTTGTTGCTGCGTCTGTATCTGCGATTGGATCTCCAAGATATGTAATTTTTCTTCTTGACATAATAATGTCGCCAGTAAATACATCGCCAGCTTTCCTAACATAATCGTTAATAGACTTACCCGAATCTTGTATTTTACCTTGATCGGCAAAAGTAACTATATTATTAACAGCCGCGGTGGGAATTCGTACAAGTACATCTGACAGTTGTATATTACTCGTTTTTAATCGCCCTTCTTTATCTTGGAAAATAACAACTTCGTTTTGATCGACACTTGTGATATTTAACAAATTAGTAATTTCCTTTCTAAGTTGATCAAGAGTTGCATATTTGGATAAGTCTTGCTTATCAGCTGTTGAATCTCCTACTAATGTTCCAAATTTTGAGTAAAAACTCATTATTTATTTACTGCTTGACAAAATTATATACCATGAAATTGTATAATGGCAAAATCGTCCATATTAAACTTTGATACAGAGCGGTTGGTGAAACATAAACATAACAATGAACTTCCAGATTGTCATTATCTTATAGTTGGTAGAACTGGATCGGGCAAAACAAATTTGCTTATGAATTTACTTCTCGGAGATAATTTTAACTACGATCGTGTTTATATTTACACAATTAATCCACAGCAAGATAAGTACGAGCTACTTAACAATTATAATGACAAACTTCGTGACGACCTTGAATCTGGCGAAGATTTCTTTATTATCAAACAACCGGAAGAATTTGTTCCAGTTAATCAACTCGATTCGTCCGAACATAAAATAGTTGTTTTTGATGATATTCCGCTAAACAGTGAGGGAATGAATAAAATCAGATCATATTTTTCACTGTCGCGAAATAAGAAATGTAATTCTATTTATCTCGCTCAAGGATATTATAATGTTGACAGATTTATTAGGCGAAATACTGGTTATTTTATATTGTTTCCAGGACTTGACAATATTGACGTTAGAAATATCGCGAACGAACAATGCGGCGACGTAACAAAAGATAAATTTATTGAACTGTACCGTCAAGCAACGGCAAATAGATATGATTTCTTTTTGTTCGATACGTTAACGAATGATAAGAATAAAATGTTTCGATGTTGTATTGAAAACTATCTACAATAATTTTTATAGAAAATAGTATATAATTAATGGAAAAACAAGCAAAATATAGAAAACATATCGAAAATCTAAAAAAACTTGCGCAGTCTCAGGCAAAATTTAAACAGCTAGTACAGCAAGCTCGACGTGGCCAAGTTACTGCAGCAGAAACAGCAGCTAAAGTTCTCGAACCAGTTACTGAGGCTTTACTTGGAAAACAACCTGAAGATAAGCCACTATCAGAAGAAGAAGCTAAAAAATTACAAGAAAAAGGTTTACTCGGATTAGTTAAAGAACAACAAGAAGCAGCTGCTGGAAAAATTATTGAGCGAGTGGAAAAAAGAAGATTAGCTGAGGCACTTACAGAATATATATTTAATCCTGCTGCAAGGAAAGCTGAAATAGATCGGCTTATAAATAATCCGCTAGAACTTGAACGAATATTAGCAACTCGTACAATAGTTAGACCGATTGAGAGAAGGTTAGATCATGAAGAAGAACTTCGAATAAAGAGAGAGAGAAAGTTAGAACAAGAAGAAGAAGAACGTAGAAGAGAGAGAGAGGAAGAAAAAGCTAAAAGAGAGGCATGGAAAAAAGAACATGGATTAGATGTACAAGAAAAAGAAAGATTTGAATCTAATTTAGAAAATATAAATAAACAAATAGGAGATAATGAGTATAAAAATTTTGATGAAAAGTATGGTTTTAAAAATACGAGAGTACGAGATGTTAGAAAAGATGATTACAAATCTGAAGAAAAAATTAAAGAGCTAGAAAAAATAAAAGAAGAAAGTAAGATACATCTTAATGATGTAAAACTGGAAAATGAAAACTACCACAGCAGTATTGGCAAATATCGACATTGGATTATTGCTGATCTTTATATCAAAGTTATTAGTAGAATAAAAGAAGACCGATACAAAAATGCTAACAATAATTTATGTACTGAAGCAAAATATCTAGATGAACAACGTATGAAAGCTGATGAAGTTGTCCCAAAGGATATGGATCCTATTGAAAGACAAACTGAATTAAGTCGATTGGTTGATGATTATAAAGAACTTGATAGAATGTTAGCTGAAAAAAAAGGAACTGGAGTCAGAATATTCGCATCAGTTACTTAAATGATCGGCAGATTAATGCTATTGATATCATCAAAAGAAGCAGGAAATGTTGGTGCTGAAATCGACAATGAAATCATCGACATACTTGATAATTTGAGATCGAGAAATTTATTAGCATCTGACGAATACGATACTTTGCACCGCGACTTAATCGCGGCGACTTAATTTTATAAAAATATAATAATAAATGTCAGCAACATTATTACTCTACTCTAGTCAATCTGACAAAGACGGCGCGAACTTCTCAGTGAAGTATGACCCACCAATAGAGTTTGATCGGCATAAACAATACGAAATTGGATTAATTTCATGTACTTGTTGGAACGCCATGGCAAACGTAAAAACTGGTATTAATGATAGGTTTGTATTTATTTCTAACGATCCAAATTCTCCAATATTTAGAAAAAAATGTAGATATTGAAATTCCACAAGGGGCCTACAATATAACTGATCTGAATAAAACGATAAAAGAGATTATAAAAAAACATGGCGGTAATGCAGACGATTTTGAGATGGCACCGAATTATAATACATTGCGAGCTAGAATAACATTAAAAAATGCGTCAATTATTTTTCCACCAAAAAGTATAGCACAAATGATAGGGTTTACAAAATATTTATATTTTGCTATTTCTCCTCTTCAAACACCTGTCACGTATGACGGTGAATTGCCAGTAAATATAAGTGAGGTTAACACGATATTGGTAAATTGCTCGATCGCGTCTGGTTATTATTCAGCCAAAGGCAGCAAAGGTCAGACAATATACAGTTTCTCGCCAGAAGTTCCACCAGGGTCTCTCATGCAAATCAGTCCGCGTTATATTATATATTATCCGCTAAACGTTGAAAATCAAATAAGTGAAGTAACTATGCAATTGACTGATCAATCTGGCCGACAGTTGGATTTACATAACGAAGTTGTTACTTATTACGTGCACCTACACACAATCACTTCCTGATTGACAACAAAATTATACAACCTCAGATATAATGAAGCAGAAAAAAGTTTACAGAAGAAAAATAGTAGGAGGATTTTTCGGAAATATATTTACTAAAATTGTTGAAAATATCCCAGGATTAGCTCGTAAAGTTGCGCCAATTGCACTTGACGCGGGTAAAGCTTTTGCAACTGGAGCTGCATCTGCTGCTGGAACTGCAGTGGGACAAAAAATATCTGATAAAATAAAAGGCGAACCTAAGGCGCATGCAGCACCGTCAATCAAGCAAGTTATTTCAGAAATCGCACCAACAAAAGAAACCCAACGCGCGATGATAACAACAACAAAAAAACTTTTATCACCAAAGGGTGAGCAGATTATACAAAATTTAATATCTAAAGTAACAGCACCGCAATAATTTTATATAACCTAATAAAATAAAAAAAATATCTGTGAAAAATTATCTCGATTTTGCAGAAACGTATGACACAGACAACACAATAACGGAATTTGAGTATGTTGAATATCTTGATGAAAATTCTAACGAGCCTAATAAAACTGGCGTTAGAACATTTAATAGACGAGGACGTATTTCTACTGCCTCACAAAGCAATGTTAGAAGTTCGTGGCCAGATTATGACAACAGCTGTTCCACCTGTGGCAATTGCAGCTAACTTAGAAGTAGCTCTTATAAACAATGGTTGGTGTTTATTTAGAAGTGCTCGATATCAGCTGGCTAATCAAACTGTCGAAGATATTTCAAGTCACTTACAAGTTGCAAGTACAGTCTTAAATATCGTTTCGTTTTCCGACGATTACTCCAAATCAACTGCAACTAACATGATGTGGTTTAAAGATACTGGAATTGCTACAGCAGGATCTGTAGAATTTATTCCAAGGGTAGCAGTTGCAGCTGGAGCTGATGCTGCTGCAAGCGCTGTAAATGTGAGAAATTTTCTTATTCTTTATGCTGGTTCTCTTGGTATAGCCGCACCAGCTGCGGATGCTAATGCAGACGCTACAAGAACCTCACTTGTGTTAATCTTGGTATAACTGTACCAGGTGGTGGTGATGACAGTACTGCAATGTTAACTTTAGTTAACGATAATATAGTAGGTTTTAAAAGTGCACTTTATAATGAAGGTTATGCTAAGAGAAAAGCACTTGCAGCAGGATCACGTCAGATTACAATGATGCTGCCGTTAAGTACAATATTTGGCTTTTGCTGGGACTATAATAAAGTATTTCGTGGAGTTAAACATACGCTTATTTTAGATCGAGCAGAACGAGATGATTGTTTTCTCAGATTTGGTGGTGATGATGTACAATTTGTCATAAACAAACTTGCGCTGTGGATGCCACGAATAACTCCGTCAGTCACTAAAATGTTAGAATTAGATAGTATGCTGGAAAAACGCACGAATAAAATTCATTTTCAGCAACATAAAATATATCAAACAGCAGTTCCGAATACCACCGACTACACGTGGCGAGTCACAACAACATCGAGTGAACAGCTACCGCGTCAGTTATTTGTTGTATTCCAGCAACAAGCTCGACGTGGAAACCAACTACAAAATAATGCAATATTTGATAACGCTGATGTTAAACGAATATATGCTAGAATAAATTCAAAACAATATCCAGAACGAGCGATCGAATGCAGTTTTGCAGATGACGCTAGTAAAAACATTACTAGACCTTACATGTACCTTCTCGACTCAATGCAGAAATATCAAGATACTGGAGATGGAACTCAAATATCAGTAGAAGAATTTCGTACACTATATCCGATATTTTACTTTGATGTTAGTAAACATAGCGAACGATCTGTAGACAGCACAGCTGATATTGAAATCACTTGGACACTCGGAGCCGCTCTAGCAGCAGCGTTAAACGTATATGCACTAGTGATAAGCGACAGATCTGTTACAATCGACTCCGTTGGAGGTAAAATGACAATACAAGTTTAATCTGTAATCGTTATATAAGATGACAAAATATATTATAAAAGAAATACATTTAACTGATGGCCAAGTCAAAAAATTAGCAACTGCTGTTGCGAAGCGGAGGCTGGTTTCATTGAAGATCAACCCAGATGCTTTGGGGACTTTAACAAAATTATTGTTAACCAAAAATCAAGCAAATAAATACGATCGCAAAAAACCTTTCGTTTTAAATTTAAGCGCTGCACAAATAACTGCTATGTCAAAACACGGCGGTTTCTTCGGTCCGGTACTATCAGTAATAGCCAAAACATTACTGCCTAAAATTTTACCAGTACTTGGTACATTAGGGCTAGCAGCAGCGTCAGGAGCAGTATCTGGCGCATCAGAAAAGGCAGTTAAAGGTAGTGGTATAAAGAAAATTTTTGTCTAAAGATTAAATATAATGCCTAAACGAAAGACGACGCGAAAAAAGACAACGACGAAAAGAAAAACGACGACGAAAAAAAAGACACAAGGTGGATTTCTTCCAATAGCCCCATTACTGGCAGGATTAGCGGGAAGTCTACTGCCGGTCTGTTAGGACGAGGACGAGGACTAATGCTGCCAGGAACAAGGAGATAAAGTCGCGGCCGACTTCGTCGCCTGCGTTAAGTAATTTTGATATACTTGATCAACTTAAAAAAGTAAAAAATTTTCACGGAGTTTATTCCAAAGATGAACTTACAGCGATTGCATCGCCAGCGACATCGTCGCCAGGTTCTTGTGTTATAAATATACAAGATTTTAATGACGGATCTGGTACACATTGGGTAGCTGTTTTTGATAACAACTATTTCGACTCGTTCGGAATTCCACCAAGTGACGCGGTAAAAAGATATATGAGTAAAAACAAAATAATAAATTATTCTTCTAATCAGATTCAACCAGTTGGAACTTCCGCTTGTGGATATTATTGCATAATGTTCATTAAACAGATGACCAAAAATCCAGATTTTTAAAAATTTATTTTGCAATTTGACAAACAACCCTCTCACGCTAATGACGAGATCGCGATTAATTTTGTATAACCTAAAGCTTGCACAAATACAAATATAACAATGTCAACATATTGTCTCAAGTGTAAAACTAAAACAGAAAATAAAGACGAAAAAACGGAAAAAACGAAGAATAATAGAATAATGCTGAAAAGTATTTGCGCAATTTGTGGAAAAGAAAAAGTATGTTTTTGCCAGCAACAAAGTCCGGGGCGGGTTGTCCTGATGTTATTTTAGTAGACGACTAAATAAATAATGACGTGCAACTGCAACGCCGATAGAGATTTATGTCTCGAGCAAAATAAAAATGTTACATATTGCCAGAAATGCAATAACAGAGAAATAATTGGATTAGGTGTAGATATACATAAACTAATTGGCAAACTGCCGAAACCGAAAGGCGGATGGACACTGCCAGGCCATAAATATACTGGCTCGTGGAATCCGCTTGATGAGCAACTTGACGAAAATGATAATCCGCTGCCAGGACAAGAACCTTACAATCAGTTTGACGCAATAGCGATGCGTCATGGTATCTGCTACAGAGATATTGAGCAGCCTAGTGGCGAAACAAAACACAGCTGCGACAAAGTAATGTTAGACGAACTTCGCGAAATGAAACCAGTAAATATGCGAGAGCGTGTTGACCGAAGGCTGGTGCAGGGTATTATTGGAGCAAAATATAAACTCGGCCTCGGTAGAGACTTATATGATGACCCAGCGACAACGTCACTTGCAGTCGAACTACACAGACCTAAAAAAAAAAGTTTCCGCGACGCAAGGTTGTAGCAAATGCCGTTGATGACATTTGGGCGATAGATTTAGTTGATATGTCAAATCTAGCTCAATTTAACGTTGGCGCTGATGGCGATCCAAAGAAATACTTGTTCAATGTTATCGATGTTTTCAGTAAATATGCATTTAGCGTACCGGTTTCGGATAAAACAGGGACCTCAATGATTGACGCGCTAAAGCACATAATAACGATTACAGAAAGAAAGCCGAACAGAATCTGGACCGATCACGGAGCAGAGTTTTTTAACAAAAAGTTCGAGCAGTTTTTGGAACAAAATAACATTAAAAAATACGTTACTGGAAATGAGGGAAAAAGCGTCATTGTCGAGCGATTTAATCGCACGCTTAACGAAAAAATTCATAAGTATTTGACGGCCAAAAACACGAATAAATACATCGACAACTTACAGAAAATTGTTGACGAATATAATAACACGAAACACCGAACCACTAGAATGTCACCAAATGACGCGATTGCAAATCCAATACTAGCTAACGAAAACATGTACCGAAGACAAATTTAAAGTTGGCGATAAAGTTAGAATTTCATTGACGAAAAAAACGTTTGAGAAAGGATTTACTCCGAACTGGAGCGAAGAAGTATTTGTTGTTGATAAAGTACTTTTAACAATACCAGTTACATATTCGCTGAAAGATTTTATTAGGAGAACCTATAACTGGCAGTTTTTATGAGCAAGAACTTCAGAAAACAGAACAAGATATATTTGTTATTGAAAAAGTTATTAGAAAGCGCGGCACAAAAGTTTAGTTAAATGGCGCGGATATAGCGATAAATTTAATAGTTGGGTACCAACTAAGTCGATTGCATCGACTGCGATTTCATCGACTGCGATTGCATCGACTGAATAATATTATTATAAATTTGCTCGTATTTTATTAGTACTGACCTACCGTTTACTGGTTTACATAAAGAAATTAAGTGCAATTTTCTCGCATCATCGACTGGCATTAGATTAAATATTTTAACAAAAATAAAATCGTATTTTATGTTTCTTTGTTGTCCCAGTACTTTTACGTTTAGAAAGGGTCTTATAAGTTGCCAAAATATTTGGTGCTCGGCAACGCTAAAATTATATCTTAATATGTTTTTGGCAATGTGGTACTTAACATCATATCGACCAGTTGTTGGTCTACTTAAATGTTTTTTGCTAACAACAACATCATCTTCGTCATCGTCATAGTTATACAAAATATCTTTTTCAGTATAACCAGCAAATCTGTCGTCGGTGATATTTTTTAATGTGATATTAGGAACTGGAACAAAATCTTCCGAGTAAAGTTGAGCTAATCTCTCGATTAAGCTCATTATTATAATAATCTTTTTATCTAATTAATATATAATATGGAAATAAAATATCATTGTCGAGTTAATATACTAAACAAAAATGAATTAGCCAAAGCAGTTTAAAATTGCTTGCTGGGATATAATTTTCATTTTGTTGACGTTATAATAACATTGGGTGAATCTGATAAATTTTTGTTAACAGCGGCGGATAAAATAAAGCTTGATATAAATAAAATAATAACGTTACCATTAAATCGCGATGACATAATGGAATTTGGTCATAATTGTCTTTCTCGGAATGAGTTGGAAAATATTATTAGTTATCGTATCTGAAACTAAACTGATCAAATGTTATCATAGAAGTTGCTGATCTTGTTTCATCATCAGCTGCATATTTTATTGCACGTGAATTAATTTCATGATATTTTGCCGCAGATGCTATTGATCTAAATTTCATTTCCTCTCCAGTTTCGAGATTTATTGAGATAACTGATTTTAGATTTTTAAAATTATTACTATCACCAGCATCTCCTCTTCTACTATTTTCTTGCTGTGTAACCAGATCTAAATTTTCAATGCGATTGTCGGTTTTAACTTTATTAATATGGTCGATAACTAAACTATTAGGTATTAGTCTGTTAAAAGTTTCGTAAATAAACCTATGCGACTTATAACAAACAAAATTAGTTTTTGCCCCACGTACAACTACTTGTAAATATCCATCTTTATCTAAATTTCCAACAACTTTTTTTGTTTTTCTGTGTCTAATAATTCCTTTATCATTTGCTTCATATAGATCAAACACTGGGTGAGGTTGAAATTCTTTTTGTAATCCTAAATTTTCAATATTATCATCAGCAACTGTGCTATTTGCTCTATATACTCGCTGTCCTTCTGGAATATCACCGACAAACAAAAAATAAATAAAATCTTTTCTGAGCATTTCAGTTCTTTCTGCATTATCACCATTTACTGAAATTAACATCCCAGCAGGAGTTGGTACGCCAATAGCTTTTTCAGTTGCTATGTTGATAACAGAACCTAATGCATTTCCAGCATATAAGTTATACTTCGGATGTACATGATACATCTCTTGCTCTTCCGCTGTCAGTGGTAGATATCTCAAGATTTCTGTCATTATATATATACAAAATTTTTTCATATCTCTAATTAAAAAAATTAAAAAATTTCAATTAAATAAACAATATTACTATATACATATAATGTTGAAATTGCGAGACATTGCTAAAAAGAGCATTATCAAATCCGAAAGAATTGCTTCGGCATTTTCAGGCTATGATAACAGTTACAAACTCGACGATCAGACCATATTAGCTAATTTTAGCTCTACAAATTTATATCATCTTTTACAACCTGTTATAGCTCAAGAACTTGCGGCTCATAAAAGTATCAAACTCATAGTCCAATATCATACGATTTTATCAAAGTTACACGCAGTCGAAGATATACTTGACGTAATTTTTGAAACAAAAAGTTTTGAGAGCGAAATCTCGGAGCCTTATTTAACAGCTAAATCGAGAAAAATATTAACTGGAACAAACATTGCCATGGTCGCCGATGAAATACATCAAGAAATAAACAAAAAACTAGAAGAATTTACTTCGTCAGGGTCAGGTTGGAAATTCGAAATGATAAAAGCAGTTTTATTTCACACAGCAAAATATAACGTACTTCGCGGTAATTTGTACGTCGATCTTCCTCAAAAAATTAAGAACAAAAAGTGCTGTATAAATGTCAAAAACAATGACGACAAATGTTTCCAGTGGTCTATTCTTTCCGCGATGTTTCCCAAAGAACAAAATTCCGATCGCGTCAACAAGTATTTTCCGCACAAAGACGAACTAAATTTTGATGGCATCAACTTTCCAGTAGCAGAAAATCATATACCAAAGTTTGAAAAACAAAACGGTATCTCAGTAAATGTTTTCGGACTAGACGAACGAGAAAACGTTTACCTGAGATATAATTCAGAAAATGCTTCGCAAAAGACAATAAATTTATTATTTTTTCAGGGACATTACTGTTGGATAAAAAACTTTAACGGATTAGTTGGCGGACAGTACAGTAAAAACAAAAACAAGAAATATTTCTGTTATAGATGTCTGCACGGCTTTACTAACAATGAAAGACTGCAAGAGCATCTCAAATACTGCGTCAACGTTCAAAAAATAACTATGCCTAGCGAAAAAGAAAAAATATTAAAATTTAAAAATTATAATCATAAACTAAATATTCCTTTTGTTATTTACGCCGATTTCGAGTGTCTACTCGTTCCCGTGGCTGGAGCCGAAAATAATCCGAACAAATCAAGTACCAGAAAAATACAACAGCATATTCCTTGTGGCGTAGCTTATAAAATAGATTGTTGCGCCAGCGATAAATTTTCATCTCCGATAAGGTTATATAGAGGTGAAAATCCTGCCGTGTGGTTACTAAAAAATTTAATAGACGAAGTTAATACAATTTCTAACAGATTACTTAGAACAGCTCCGATCAGAATAACGTCTAAACAACAACTCGACTTTGATGAGGCAGTTAATTGTCATATTTGCGAACAGTTGCTGGGGGACTCCAAGGTGCGAGATCACTGTCATTTGACCGGCCAATATCGCGGAGCAGCTCATAACAGTTGCAATTTGAAATTTCATGCTCCAGATTTTATTCCCGTAGTTTTACATAACTTTCGTGGCTATGAAGTCACATTATTGTAGAAGCTTTTGGTGATAAAAACATTAAAGCTAAACTAAAATTGAATAACGTGATAAAATGTATTCCAAATAATTTTGAAAAGTATATGTCGGTGACCCTCGGCAAATTACGCTTTATCGACAGCATGCAATTTATGGCAGCATCATTAGACGAGCTCGTTAAAGGCTGCAGTAATTTCAATAATCTGCGAAGCTGCTTAGGTGAAAACTATGTTGATCTGACAAAAAAAAGGTATCTTTCCTTACGAATATCTCGACGATTGGAGCAGATTTAATGAAACTTCTCCACCTGACAAAGATAAATTTTACTCGCAGCTCAAAAATGAAAACATCAGCGACGACGAGTATAAATATGCACAAGATATGTGGAATAAATTTGCCTGTAAAACATTTGGCGATTATCACGATTTATATCTAAAAACTGATGTATTATTGCTAGCAGATGTTTTCGAGAATTTTCGTCAGGTTAGTCATGCAAATTACGGATTAGACCCCTGTTGGTATTCTGCTCCGGGGCTGTCTTGGGACGCTCTACTAAAAACTAGCAAAATAGAATTAGATCTTTTAACAGATGTTGATATGTTTAACTTAATTGAAAAAGGCATCAGAGGCGGAATTAGCGTCATAACAAAAAGATATGCAGCGGCTAATAATAAATACCTAAAAAATCACGATAAAAATCTTCCGTCGAGTTACATTATTTATCTCGATTGTGTGAATTTGTACGGATGGGCCATGTCACAGCCAATGCCTTGCGGTGGGTTTCATTGGATAACTCCAAATCAATTTCTTAAAGAAACTGAAAAAAATCTTCCGAAAGATATTTCATACTTTGTTGAAGTTGATCTAGACTATCCCAGTTCGTTACATGATCTACATAACGACTATCCGTTTTGCGCAGAGTCGATGACGATTGATTACAGTTTATTATCGCCTGAACAACGAGCAATGACAACGGCAAAAAGTTCAATCGTTAACAAGCTAGTTCCAAATTTGTTAGATAAAAGAAATTACGTCATGCATTACAAAAATCTAAAGCAAGCAGTAGATGCTGGACTAATTCTGAGAAAAGTCCATCGCGTGTTAAAGTTTAATCAATCGCGGTGGATGGCGGATTATATTGACTTAAATACAAAACGTCGTGCCGTAGCTAAAACCGAATTTGAGAAAAACTTTTTCAAGTTAATGAACAACTCAATGTTTGGTAAGACTATGGAAAATATACGCCGGAGAGTTTCGATTGAGATCGTTAATGATATCAATCGCAGAAATAAATTAGTTAGCGACGATGGTTTTGTTAGCATGAAAATATTTAATGAAAATCTTGCCGCAATACAACGACGAAAGACAAATTTAAAGTTAAATAAGCCAATCTATGTTGGTGCAGCTGTACTTGATATATCAAAGTGGCTGATGTACGATTTTCATTATAATTTTACCAAAAAAATGTGGCCAGATTCGGAGTTGCTATTTACTGCTACTGACTCGTTAGTATATAATATAAAATGTGATAATGTCTATCAGAATATTTACGATAATAAAGATTTGTTTGATTTATCAGATTATCCAACTTGTAGTAGTGAATTTCATGATAATTCTAACAAGAAAGTTATTGGAAAAACGAAAGATGAGTTTATGTTTGTACCTGTGAGAGAGTTTGTTGGACTAAGAAGCAAAATGTATGCTGTCATATTAGATGACAATAAACTGACAAAGAAAGCTAAAGGTATCCCTCGCGGATACGTGAAAAAGATGATGCATTTTGAGGATTTCAAAGCTGCTCTTAACAATAGCGTCAGTTTTATTAAAACCAATGTAATTAGGACTAATTATCATAAGCTTGAAACGAATACAATTATAAAACGTGGACTAAGCAATTTCGATGATAAAAGGTATTGCAAAGACGGACTTAATACTCTCGCACTTGGACATTATTTAAGTAATATTGTCTAAGCATCAGAAATAATGTTTGAAAATTTAACATTAGCCGATGGAGTTAATAGCAAAATAAAAAAAAATAATGGTAAATAACCAACAGTTATCATTTGAACTTAATGATGAAATTTCAGGTATTTGTTTTAGTAAATTTGATAGAATGAAACTTTCTCTTATTAGAACAGACGATAGCGAGTATTTTTCCGTATCTCGAAAATCTGCGAGACGAGCTTGCACAAAAATATGAAAATTTACACGATCCAATAAGCCAAGGTCAGTACACAAAAATTAATATCGACCTGGACAGGTCAAAAGTTTTTGCAAAAGGTAGCAAATATAATCTTAACAAATTAGCAATGAAAGAGCTATTCAAAAGTCGCCGTAAGGTATCTGGCAGAATTAAGTTTCTGTTATATAATTACGAAAACATGTTATACTTAATAGCGAATGTGGACATACTTTCCATAGGATTAGAAATATAACTATATCTATGTTTTAATACTGTTTCAGCTAAGTTTTGTAGTAATCGAACATAGCATATATGTGTGTGATTTAGATTTTAACGTTGCTTTTACACTGTATTTTTTGGCTATGACAATCAGATGATTAAGCGAGACAACTCTGTCAAGCATAGCTTAGTAACAAACAGTTGGTCGTGTTTGTTGTGCTAAGTTAATGTTATGCATAACATATATATAGACAGACCCAAGTTCTATCACAATTACAGCTGAAAACGTAACTATATATTATTCTGACTCAAAACAAGACATGTACTTAACTTCAAGTTATTTTTAGACAGCATTATATAGCATGCGGATCTATAAACTTATCGATTATCTTAGTGTCTCTTAGCAACATTCACTTACCTGCGTCGTCAACGTAATACTGTAGTAGATATGATCACAAAGGAAAATTCTAACTGCTTTTATAGTGTCCAAACGGAATTTCTATACTGTCATATGATCATACAAAATTCCCATAATAACTAAATCAAGGTTAAAGACGGGGAATTTCCTAAAATGACGTCAAAATCAGGTTAAAAATAGGGGATTTCCAATGGATTTTTTAGAATATAACGCCAAAATCAGGTCAATTTGCAATAGATTTTCCTAAAATATAACGCCCACTCCAAATCAAAGATAAGGAATTTCCAATGGTTTTTTCTTAAAACGCCTACTGAAATAGATTTCCCCAAAATTACGATATATAAAACACAGTTAGAATTTTATTCGTTGTCATTTCTGTTATAGGATTATACGTGAACAGAGGTAAGTGAAAATATTTTTGATAAAATGTTACTATAGAAAGTTTTGGAGGGGTAGGGGATCCTGGATAGTGGAACCTTGTTTACATATAGCTTTAGAAATATCCTTATCAAATAATATATCAACCATATTATCGATAAATGTCATCACATCATCTGCCCAACCCGCTATTCTCATATCATTTTCAGTCGCGAATAACCACACCGACCCATATTTCGGCGATATATGATAGCCTACATTTTTAATGCAATCGCTTATTATTTTAGTTTTTATACCAGTATAACCTGACGCTGCTTTGATCGAATTAAATCTTTTACAAAATCTATTTGTTAGATCAAATCCAACATGTCTTATTGATGGTTTATAATAAGACATTATATATATTTCATTTGTTTAATATAACATTTTGACTAATAAGTACATAGTAGTAGGGAGGATTGATGTATCCTCTCTCAGAGACACTTCGGCCCCAAAGCGTTGTATGTTAACATTTTTGTCAGAAAATGTGTTAACATTTTGAGCTAAAAAGGACTGCTGACAAAAATGTTAACGTACAACGTTTTGGGGGGCCGGGGGGTCTCTGAGAGAGGATCATCAATTCCTCATTACTATTCAGACCTTTATGTCTTGTGCATAAGATTCGTTTTTTCTCGGAAATTTCATTAATATCTTCAGGCCAGCCGATAACTGTTCTCTGCGATGGCTGTGCAATGTCAATCTCGTACTATGGAGATTCGATCAACATGGCAGGGCTGAGTTTGTGCTCGTGTTTGCGTATGCAGGTTTTAGTGTCTATGTTGGTCAACAATGAAATCCTCTGTGGAATCTCTTCCTTGATTAAATCAATGTTGTACGAGTTCGTGGTTCGTGGAAAATCCAATAATATTCCAATTGGTGCCAACGTTCCACGAAACCACAAGAGAAGTGTTGGCGGGAGGGGCCCCTTGTCAGAAAGTAATGAGATGTGTAATCTCCCCAACTCCTTATGGGTTTTGCTTTTCGTTATCTAGGAGATTATCGACCAGGATGTTATTGCCTGGATCGAATAAACAATAAAATAAAATATAACATTAATGGATGGAATAACCTGAGCAGAGATGTAAAATAATAACATGAGTCCCTGTATGTAAAAAAGAACAATGTTTTCTACTGAATAAACAAAATGATATCGAACATGACATGTGAATGATTCAATTTCTCTAGGAAATATAGTTACAAAATTATGCTAAATTCAGTTGGCCGTTCTGTTATACTGGCGGAACAAATTTCATCATAAGATCGATTGACTGACTGAACTCATATTGCCGGCATGACAGCATCACCTGATGCTTCCAGACCTTTCCCAAATCATGCTTCGGCGTTCCCGTCTCTCTCTCTCTCTCTCTCTCTCTCTCTCTCTCTCTCTCTCTCTCTCTCTCTCTCTCTCTCTCCTAGCCTTTTCGGGTCATCAAGTTTTTGTATGCAGACTGAGCTCCTTCCCCCACTGTGAAATACAGGTATGAAGCTATTTTCCTTCAAATACAAAAATAATACCCAACTAAAATACGTGTCAGTTTGTTTTCTTCTCCTAGGATCAAACAATATTTCCACTCTCCTGCGTCAGATATCGTCTATCGAAATCCAGCAGAGATAGTTATGGACATTTCGCACATAATGCGCACTCACTACCCAATTAGCATGAATTTATGTCTTTCTAGCTGCTCTCACATTCCAGCTGAGACCATGACATAATATGCCCTCTCAGATACTATTACTACCCCGCTGTGGCTAACATTTACCAGCTGATCCATGTTAATTGGCACATCTCCCTCAGTTCTCGGTTGAAGAGAATTCACAACTTAATTACACACGAATTAATGGTCTTACTCTATGTCTTAACTACGTTACTTTGCTAATTAGCGATTCATTGAAATAGATCTCCAGACAATTGAAAATCAATCCCCAGCATAATGGTGGAATGCTCTAAGACAGATAACTTACATATTCACACAATTTGTATCAGAATAAATAAATGAGATCTTACACTACATGATTTCTATTACGCACACACAACTAAATCCAGCTCATTCATTTTATAAAATATTTTATGACATTCTTACAATGCATGAACCATATAACATGCACGATTATTTTTGAACTCAAGAGAAAATTGAAGTATGAATTTAAAATGAATAAATTCAACTATAATTACAAACATACATCAATGAATACATTATATGACACTGAGACTAACCTTGCCTTCCCAAGTAAGTGTATTGTTTGGTGTAGAAAATGTCGCATTAATTTCTAGCTTGTGGATGAGATCGTGGTCATCGAGGTAATGCTCGCGATTGAATTTGCAACAACATTCTGCACTGCAGCATATATTTCGCTTAAGACACTGTTTCAACCGCTTCAGAATTCATCATCGGTATCATACTATACACCAGCGAGATGTTCAAAGAGTTCGTGCACCAGTGCGCGCACGAAACGTCCCCCGGAACATGATATCATTGTTGAGTATCGGCTGAGAAATCGATGTGGCCTCAGCAATAACGTCTGTTGCTTTGTTCTCGGCGCGAACAGACCCCACAAGCGTTTCCAACCGATTCACAAGTTCACAGAGGTCACACGTGCAAAAATCTAATCCACAACAGCCTTCTCCTTGCAGGTGACATGTTAGTTTCAGGTTCCTCTCCCAACATTGTAACTTCTTCTATCGTCGGTGGGGTAGACGTTTAGTTTTGCTCTCACAATGGGATTTTGCATTCGCTTTCATACCTTCTAGAACTTTTTCGCGCTCGAGAACAACGTTTTTAAGCTGGTGAAAATTCTACTGATGGAGGTGTACGTTTTCGTTTCTGTGTAGAATTTGGCTCGTATGAGACCCGGGTTCACGTGAACGCGCTTGCCGCCTTGCAATTGACTCTTTCTTCGTTTTCTCGCATTGTCTTTAAGTCATAATTTCTTCATGAGATGTTATACTTTAATAAACATGTTTATTGTTAATTGCATTGATGATGCATTGATAGGGTGGCCAAGCGGAACCGGAGGATTGTTGTCTTTTAGAAATCTCCCTGTAATATCCACTTGTGCCACAAATTTGTCATCTTATAATGACGTCAGTATGCTGGTACATGCAGCAGGATCTTATCTCAGTTGCGTGGTGCGTTATAGATGGCATGCATAAGATTTCAAAAATTTTCATTAACGACCTTCGTTGGCAAGTAATTCTTGTATGTGGTGCTTTCATCATTGACTCGTACACGTGTAGTGGTTTTTGGTGGAATATTTTTATTTATCTTTCTATCCTCTTTGTAGAGTACCTGGGATGCTTTTGCGATCTCACCAAAATATCCTTGATATCGCTCTAGTTGTAGCAAAGCCTTCTTGGAATCTCTCCTTCTGCTCCGGCAAATGTTCAATAGATCGGGCTGTCCTGACAATCGGACTTGGTTTATGTTCTCTTCCAATCATCACGTCATTGTATTCCATGACTTTATTAACTTTTCTCGCAGTTTCGCGCGCGGGTTCAATCAGCGGTGCAAACGTTTGTTCAAAGTCTTTCGTGAGGCATTCTCATGCTGATTGCCGAGACTGTAACATATCTTTTACATGTTTGCGTGCACCTATGTAATCACGGAGGTCTAGTTTTTGGTGTGAAGTTCTACTGTTTCGGTCAGCAGCCTCTGATAACATTGACAAAGGATTTCGTCATTGTATATGTACAATTATATTTGTTAAATTGCTTTTCACGTTCGTGTGATAAATCTTGATGTCAAAAGCCCGTATCGTCCTCTCAAGTCAATAGTGAGAAAACTACAAGCATCCTGAGACACTTCCGCAAATATATTCCAAAGGTCATCCCACTAGTGTTCAACGACACAAAAAGTCTAATGAATGTTTCTTAAACTATGCGGGTCAATGTCACGACATATCAATAACTTGTTACAGTTGTCACTGATCCCTTTAAGCACGTGTGTTCGTCGTTTTGTTACATAAATCAAATCTGCTTTTGAGTCGACTTCAGTAAAATGTTCTCACAGTATTGTCTTGGTGTTCAAGCATCACATCGTCGTGCACAACAGGATCACTCGATGTTGTCAGTGACAGGTGTTCATCAATTGTGGAATTGAAATCAATAATGTAAGATTTGCTTTTTGAAGGGGACGCAAGCTCTTCCATAATATCATTGAGTACGTCATAACACAACTGACACTGCAATCACATGCATTCTATATGACGTTAACCATCTCATGATCAGATTCAACAACAGTTGGGTGTTCTTGGATTCAGTCGGGCCAATAAGCAAGTCGCAAATTGAATTTGCAAACATATTGCTGTGCTTGGGCAGTTTGGACTTTGGATCTATAGAGTCACTGACGGTGAATTTCCTATTTGTGATGCCGTGTTAAATATCTATTCTTGTACAACACAACCATGCCTTCATACTGTGTGCGATGCAACACGAAAACCCCTGTCGTAGATCCAACGGAGGATCAAAAACATAATGGTGAAGCTGCAATAGCCAGAACTCGTATTCGATAATATGGAGCAAACAAGTTCATGTTCATTGGACCATTCAGGTTAATCAGCCGCAGACGGGTAGGGTCTGAAAACCAGTCGACAGTGATATCGCTATCGCGTTAACAAAGCTACCCTGAACACCGTGGAGGAGATATTTTGGTGAAAGAGATATCACCGAATACAATTATTGCGGATCTGGAACATGACTGGATATACGACCTTATTATAACAATCAACCTGAGGCAGGAATAAAACCATTAGATCGCGTCGATGCTGCACATGACCAACATGATATCAAGTACAAAACACCAGGTGCTATCTGTTGTGCATCAACGTGCCCATATAGATCTCATCTATGGCTTTAACAAAGATCTGTCCTACACGCAGAGAAATAATCGCTAGATGGAACATCAAAGGAAGTATGAAGGCTACAATTGCACTTGGCGGATCTTAAGATCCATAGGTAGCTAACACGCCAGTTAATAGTGGACAAAATTTATTAATTGGAGGTAAAACGGTAAATCGCAATATAACAAAAATGAGTAGTAAAAGCGTAGCATCCAATAGGTCTTTGTCTGCAATACATTTCAGTCAGCGTGGGTATTAGAAAGGTGGAGCTGATGTTGAAAGGTCATCCACAGGGCTGCTGGAACATAATTATTCAAACCAGCGCTATGGCAAATTTACGTACCAGCGCCAATGAAGATTTTCCGTAGACGATCTGATGTGAGGACTCAAAACAAAGTTCAACACGCGGATCTTTTTTTCTTCCACACGGTGGGGTACGCGGACACACAAATAAGTACGCGTGAACTATCGTACATGGTGTCAGCAGATATAAACAAGCGGAGTCTTTGAAGAATAAAGGTTCAGTAAGTGTTGAAGATGCTCTCAAACGTATTGATACAGGTTTACCGCTAAACGAGCCGCGGTTGTTGCAAGTGGACTCAAGCAAAGAATTACCCGGAGCCGTTGCTGCATTGCTGACAAAGCATAGGGAGATTTGTTCGTTTTGGAAACGCTGTCATCGATCGCGATCAGGCTATTGAACAATTCCGCAGTACACTAGCAGGGCGCTTGTTCAGATTTCAGTAGGTGCAGGAATTTTTAATGAATCGTACTTGGAGTGCTCGCATTCTTAAGCGATCTAGGATGGAGGAGTGATCTCCTGAATGGCTAACACGGCTTCGGTTGATCATAGCAGCGTTGAATAATGGAATCACATGCGCAATTGGGTTAAAACCTGCTGCCGTGATTAGACAGATGACAGTCTCTGTTACTGATAAATCAGTTTAAGAACCACGCTTGTAGACTCCCTTGGAAACAATATAATCCAGTATCTGTATTCTTCGGTGGACGTAGAAGGCGGGTAACGTCGTGCTACAGACTAGGTATAGTTTTATGCAATCACGATCTCGGCTCGAATTGATTTTAAAGGACTGTCAGCACGTTGACATCAGGCTTCGTCAGCGAATGGACGACGTCTAGCAAACAGAGCATTTGCTGTAGAGGAGATGAAAGTCGTTTTCTGGGATACGCATATCCCACTTAGATTTATTCTGAAATTGTAAGTTGGTTCACAATCACTTGGTGCCAATGCGCGTTAAGTAATGCTACCATCGGGATATATCTATCGCTTGGTTTCAAAGGAAGACAAACACAACATGGTGCAAAGATATACACATAAGTGATGTTTCTTTCACCGGGTCAGATTTGCGCGAATTCGTGTTGCTCTCTAAAATTATTCCACATAATATCATGCTGAATATCATACATCATCCCGGGGACCTCCTTCAATCTTCTTAATCATCTGGCCGGATTCGGATCTTTCAGGCTCTAGTTTCTACTACAATCAAGTACATTTATGGGCACAGTCCCACATATTCCAGTATAGGCTTACTGGAGCAGCCATCATTACTAAAACAACAAATGATCTTTTGGATAATCTCTGGTGTCGAATTGATTTATCAAACATTCTTCGGCTATGTCCGCATCCACATCATCGGTTGTGATGTGCATGCAGAACGAGTTTCTGTTGGTGTGCATTATCTTGATTATGTCACCGTACCGAGGTTTAATCTAACTGTACAAGAATTCATACATCAAGGGCTTTGACACATACATCAGCGAGGTTCTAAAGGAGATTGGCTTTTATAGCTTCAGTTTTGATTTCTTTTTATGTATAATGAACAGCAATGCGTCCACCGTCATATAACTTGCGTGACTCAAACGCGAAATCATCAACAATTCTGAAAATATTTTCTTGCTTACTGTACCAAAAATATCAAAACGATTTCTCTTTCGCAGATTATCCATTGTCTTTCCAAACACAGCATGTTTCATCAGTTTAAAGAAATCTTTTGTAAGCTCAACGAATGATTCAGTACACAGGCTTATATTCATTTATGTGTCGGTCTCCATCGATGCGCTCTGGCGAAACTGTAACACTAGATGAAATTTACATGCACGCATCTCCAGCCGTAAATGCATCCGCAGGTTTCGTACGCGTACTATGTAATTGCTCTTTGTCCGAAGATTTGGGAGAAGCGTAATACACTCTCTAAAGTTGCGTTTGGATTGGTCCACAATTACATTTTGATAATGGGATACTCACCAGCGGGTCAATACCAACGTTTCCATGGTCAACGCATAATAGCTATGGGTGTGGTGAAGTTCACCATGATACTCCAATAAAGCTTCAAAAAATTAACCAATGTCACCGATATTATTTTATTAACGTTTCTGTTTTTGTATATCCAAAGTTATAATATCAATCCACTGAAACCTGCTAACTGGCATGATATGTATAATGGCAGATACATCAAAGTTATTTAGGTAAAGATATATGATATAACTGTTTTGGATAGCTGGATCATATAAATCCACCAGCGGATCATTGGCTTTAGCGTATTGTCACCATGTTCTACAAATATATGATGGTCAGTGTCGGTGAGCTATTCCAACTCGGCATTGGTTTAAAGCAACAATGCGTCCCAGGCCATTCCCGGTGACGTAAAGAAGTGAGCGGGATCGAACTTAATAGTATCACGAAACATCTCTCAAAAACATCTGGGAGCATACGCACATCTGCCTTCAGGTTTAGATCGTGATAGTCGCCAAAGTTTTTTCAAATAAATGCGGTCGTTTCTGTCGCCTAGATTTTCACGCGTCAATGATGAATTAAAATGTTCCCACCATGGCCACGTTTCATTAAATATTTTGAAGGGGCTCATATTCTCATTGCAAACTTGCAATTTAATATTCATTAAAAGCGCCGCCACATCGGCGAGTAATTTTAAAACAATCATTAGCATTTGTAGCACGGTGGCTGTCTAGTTTGTAGAGCGAGGAGTTTAGAAACTGTAGTAAATCAATAAACTGCAAGTCACCCAGCTGAAATGTCATGTATTTTCCCGTTGAGTTAGGAATGACACTTATTGAATCATTCGATGCCATTACGATTGTTTTCATTACTAAGTGATCATCATACCCATGCAGATTATGAAGCACTATGGTAATTGGTGTTTTGTTGGCAGATTCCGTGCGTTGTGTACAGCTACTCTGTACGTACCAGTGATGTGACAGTGATCGCGAACATTTTCTTCAGTTGAGCTGAAGCGCCATTATAGATTCATTAGTGATAATCGTATCGTATCCATTTCCTAGTAGTGACATGGAGCAATTTAATCAATACCTCAACCGTTTTGGGGGCGCAAGCGATATGGGCGCAATATAAGGTTGACCGTTCAATTTGCCCGTCGTAGCTAACAACAATATGATAAAACCTGCATTGGCTATGTCTCGCAACCTGAACTAAAATCTCAGAAGGGTCCACTGGAGCATGTAAGGATTCGCGGTGAATGATTGGAATGTTTTTGAGTGGCTATGGCATGATCGTGCGCTTCGGTTTTTCACTATTTCCACCAGGGTGAAAGTCATGCTCATCAAGCAGCTGTGGCATGGTAAATAAATACAGGAATGGTAACACGAAAATTTTTGTCATGGTGTTTACTATGTCGGTAAAGCAACCAGGAAAGATTCTCGACGTATAAGTGACGATACAGCGACTCTGAATTATTCATATCTCTCTGCGACCTGGGTCCGCCCCCTTGAAGTTTAGTTTTCTACATGTAGGGATTGTTGCATAAAAGACATTGCCCCAGGCATACACTAAGATGCAAAATCAAGGTCAAGTTCTTCAAACTTTTCAGTATGGTCTTAGTAACCTGTACAGTAAATTATATATTATCACATTTGAGTTCATCCTAGTATTGCTGGTATTAACGCTGCTAGTCTGTTGTTGCTCCCTGAACGTAACGCAGACAAAATAGACACTTCTATTGTCATCATTTGTTGCATTTATCTCTGACTGCGGCGGAACATACTATGGTGTTTCAATATATTTAGACTTCCAGAATGGCAAATTTGGGGCAGTATGTAATTGAACTCAAGTGAGTTGCCTTAGTTGTATCACGACAGGAATGCTGGTATAGAAGGGAAATCATTGTCTAATTGCAAATTCCGCCAATGAATGTACTTTAATGTCTTTATTTTACCAGGTTTAGAAACTGTAATCGCTTGAATCTTGAGTATTATTTCATCGACTTGAATATATATTTTCTCAGCGATGTTTATATCGTACTGTTTTTCTATAACAATAGGTTCCATATTTGTTACGTTGGTGAGTTATTGCCTCTGCGGACAATAATACACCCAAACAGATCCGCTTGGTCGGCAAAGATGGTTAGGTGACTTTACTCCGATACCAGATCGAGTACCGAGGCCAATACGCAACGCGAGCAAAGTGATTTGCAATATCCATAATGGCATATTCTACAGCGTAGTTTATAGTTAGCAAGGCATACATCATGGCATTGACTTTTATTTATATATATATATATATGATTCCGGCATTAGATACGCGTATGAATCCTTTAACAATACTATACTCATCAATTGACTAACTTTTCACCATTTATATAATATTTGCTGCGATAATTCTCTTATATAGTATATTCTCAAGTATCAATCTCTACGAGATATTTTATATAGAAATATAGCCATAAACAATACACAATGTTCTCACAGGAAGAAAGCATTCTCCATGAAAGATATGTAGTACAGAAACAATCTATACTAATATATTCTGCTAGCTATATATTCTCACACACAACAAACAATCTCTGGAGAATATATTTTATACAACTGATTAATAATAACAGTGGTCGGTAGCTACTGCAGTGTTTTGGGCGCCTCATGGCAATTTCATATGAGGGCGCCGCAGTAAGGTTTGCGCTGAAAGAATTTCTTGCTCAAAATAGTTCTCGTTCAGCAGAGAGGGTGGACCCTACAACTTTTTCCTGACCTTATTTTACAAAAATAAAGGTTCCTACAGGGGCTGAAAAATAAGGCAATAACGCTAAACAGAACCTCCTAACTTTTATTATTACCATATAGTTTGAAAAACGGATAATAAATCGTTTGGGTTAGCTCATTTTTGTTATTTTATTTTTGACTTTTTTGTTTTTTAATGTTATAATGCGTTTAGTTTACTTACCGGGTCACTCAATTTTTGTCGTCCACCCTCTCTGCTGCTATAAATTAAACAACCATTATAAATATTATTAACAAATGAGTATCGGAGAACCACATTCAGCTAGATTAGCTCGAGAGCGACTAGAAGCAATTAGAAAATATTTACCCATCCGTGATTTAGTCAAGCAACAACTACAATCACGTCAGGAATCTCAGGTTGAATTTGAAGAGGATACAAAACAGTTATTTAAACCTATTACTGAGACCACTAAAGGTCTTCTTCCTGCGTTAGAAAAAACCGCTGAAGCAACTGGAAAAATAGCAGAGCGAACGAAGAAAACAAAAAGAATTTTACGGGAGCTTCCAGCTGAAATAGCTGCTGCTCAACCGATGCGAGAAATACTTGAAGGTATTGAACAAGTTCGTGGTGAAATAGGTGATATAAAAGATCGTACACAAGAACCAGAAAAACTAGAAGAAGAACAAATAAGAGAAAGAATTGATATAAATAACAAATTTACCGAAGATGCTATTGCTGATATTACAGGGGTTAAAAGTGTAGGAGGATTAGCAGAGATTGCTGTGAAAAGCTATAATGATCGAAGACAGTTTTTAAAACCTGAATATGCTGATAAACCTGTAAGTCGTGAAGCCTGGTACAAATGGATATTTCGTATATATTATAAAACTGATCAGGCCAGAAATGATGATCCAAGGTATATGAATTTTATTCGTGTAGTAGATGAATATATTTCGTATATACAATTACCGTCAGAACAACAACAACAATTAATACAACAAAGACGAGAAAAACAAAAACAAAAACAACAAAAACAACAACAACAACAACCAGAAAAAAAATCACCCTTAGAAATAATTAAGGATGTATTTACAATATCACCAAAAACATCACCAAAACCAAAAACATTACCGAAACCAAAAGAAGAAACTGAGGAAGAAGAAGAATTTTATGATACTCCTGGAGCAACTGGAAGTGGTTTAGGAAGTGGCATTATTACTTGCCCCAATAACGTCCTTGCTGATGTTGATAGACTAGAAATCCTCATTGGAGGAAAACGAGCTGGTAATAATTCCCCAGAAATCGTTAATGAAGCAGCTGATATTTGTCAACGATTATTTACAAGTGGAATTATGGATATTAATGTATATCGGTCCCTCATTAATGAAATCGCCGATGACTACCATAGTGACTGAGTATGTAATTAAATAACAGCTACTATAATAAAATGATCGTACATAGTACTCAACGTGGACCGACCATGGTCAGGGTAATAAACTCACGATTACCAGTATACAAAACAACCTACGGAGATGGACTAGGCGATATTGTTCAGGGTCTGTTTAGAAGGATAGCCCCAAAAGCAATACCGATTGCAAAGCAACTGGGAATGAAAGCTATTGATGTTGTTCGTGAAAAAGGTATTGGTGCTATGGGTAATCTCGCTAGTAAAGCGTTTTCAGCGATCAAGGATAGACTAACACGATTAATACGCAGACCTGCGGTCCGACCTCAACCTGTAAAATTACCTAGCACTGAAGTAATGCCTGCAAATATTAGTAAAATAATAAATCAAGCTGCTAATCAAAAACTAGCAAAGTTGGCTGATGTACCATTATCAGAAAAAGAAAAAAATATAACCGCTAGTCTGATAGCAGGAAGTGGTCTCACTTCCCGAAGTGGTCTTCGTTTTAGACGATAATAATTATAATAAAGATGTTCAAACGTATATCTGATCCAGCGTTTGACATGGATGCACCAGTACTCAAGGATGAGTCTGTGCGTGATTATCAATATTATTCTTATGATGCACGAATTCCAGATCAGCGTGGACGAAATGAACTTCAGGTTCAAGATACAAGTAGGTATTTCTTACCCGCTGAGGCATTTATTGAAGTAGAAGGTGAAATTTTAAATAACGCTGCTCCTGCAGCACCAGTAGCATATGGAGATGAAGTTAGGGTTGGTTTTGTTAATAATGGCATCATGGCGTTGTTTGATAGTGCTATGTACATGATTGACGGAAAAAATATTGAATCTATTCAGAAAGACGTTGACGTTGCTACAACAATACTTGGTCTTGCGAGATACAGCGACGATTATTCAAGATCTGTTGGTCCATCAATAATGTTTGCGAAGGATACTTCTGACCATTCTGACAACAGACAATATAATATAAGACGACCAAGAAACTTCGCCAATAACGCTGACGCTGACGTGTGGCCTGTGGTTCATGATGCTAATCCAAATTTCAACTTCGGATTTACAACACGTAAATCAATGTTAAAAGGTGACAGGAGAGAGTTTTCATGTGCGATTCCACCGTCACATATCTTTGGATTCTGTAGAAATGTCAGAAAGGTTATTTTTGGAGCCAAACATACGGTTGTACTATTTCGAAAAGGCACTGACGATGATGCATTATGGAGACCCATTGGTGATGCTGGTAAAGTAGTACTAACCAAACTTTCATTGTGGATGCCAGTGATAACTCCGTCAATACCTGAAGAAGACCTGTTGCTATCTTTTATGAGTCAAGGTGGTAAATCAACGTTGTCATGGTTGACAGTGACCACAGATGCTTTTCAAAGTAACATTAATGGTTTATTTACGTGGCAAATAGCTTCTCAGCAGGGTATTTCTGCACCGCGACATATATTTATCGTATTACAAGATGCTGCACGAATAGACAATCAAACGCGTAGTATTATGATATTTGACAAACTTGGTGTTTCTGAGGTTTCATTAAGGATAAATGGACATCAAGAACCATTCGAGGATATGTTACTGAATTTTGAAAATAATCATGTCGCACGTGCGTATCATCGTCTTATGTCGTTTATGGGGCGTGATCAGAACATTGATACTGGTTTACAAATATCACAGTTAGATTTTACAACCTTATATCCAATTTATTACTTTTCACTAGAACATTTAGATTTAACCAGACAATCAGTCGTTGACATAATCTTTCGAGCTCGCGTAAACCGAGGAGCTATTGCTGATTATAGAGTAATAGCCGTCATACTCAGCGATAAGACGATGTTACTTGAAGGTGTTGGTGGACGAATGAGAGTCGTTGATGCCCCAGTAGAAAATATGTAACACGTAATTAGATCACCTTGATTTAAAATCAGGATAATAATTATAATGTCATATCATCACGCTAGTGTTACCCTGACTCCTGGTCAGATTAAAAGGATACAATCAGCATCAAAAAATAACTGTGGAATAAAAATATCGCTAAAGCAAGAACAGATGAGCGGTTCAAATAAATTATCGTTGACCGAGCGTCAATTCAGAAACTTCAATGAAGCTAAAAAATCAAATAAAGGTATAAAACTTAATCTTTCTGCGGGTGCCATCAAAGATGCTGTTAAGACAGGTGGTATATTTCCACTTCTCGCAGCTATACCAGCATTAATAGCCGCTGCAGCCCCAGCTGTTGCAAAAGCAGCTGCATTAGGCGCTGTTGGAACCGCTGCTGGAATGGCATTAAAGAAAGCAACCGGACAGGGAATTAAAAAAAGGGAAGAGGTCTAAGATTGCCAGGGACCCCATATTCATGGTACGGAAAAGGTCTAAGACTTCCGGGACCCCATATTCATGGTACGGAAAGGGTCTAAGACTTCCCGGGATAGTTTACTGATATCGCCTATGTCCAATTTTGATTTACTTAATGCTGCTAAAAAACTAAAAATAAAAAACTTCAGAGGTGTTTTTATGCGCGATCAATTACCAAAACAACCGAATAATATTGAAACTGGTATTATTAATCTCGATAAAAACTCTGGACCAGGCACGCATTGGGTTGGATATGCAATTGATCCACGTGGAATTATTTATTTCGATTCATATGGATTAGTGCCACCAAAGGAATTTCTTCATTATGTCAGCAATAATATTGCTCCAATTTGGTATTCATCGTTACCAACACAAACACTAGCTGATCCACCAATATGTGGTCGTGAAGTACTTAATGTACTTGATGCTATATCAAAATCAACAAAACCACCTCATAAAGTCGTGCATGAGTACGCCACATTGTCATATTTAAACACCTGTAAATATAATGGTAGATATTTACGGAAGATCTACTCGCAGAGATGAAAAACAAGTTGATTTATCTAAATACGCAACTCTTGATCAACTCAGAAATGAGATTGACGATTTATTAAATATTACAAGTGTGGATCAAAATGAAGTCGTTGTTTTTCAGGATAAACAAGGACGATTAAAA